>CM062297.1:165749076-165997780 GCA_031216915.1 Pictodentalium vernedei
AATCATCCCAGACCAAAATATTTAGGAGGGCAATTTTTCGCTCTCCTTAATTTTTTCAGGAGGGCAGCAAGAGCACTTAAAAAATCGCTCTCCTGAAATTGCCAAGCCTGTTAAGTCAAGGGGCAATGTCATAGTGTGCCAAAAATATATGAAAAATCTCCAGGCCTTTAAGGGTTAACAAGTAGAGTGCTGGAAGCCCACATTTGGGCTTTATTCTGAACTGCAGATACCTAAAGCTAAAGGCTTCATATTCTGTTGATGTCCTTCATATTATCTTGGAAGTAAAATTACTTCATCTCTTATCGATTTGAATTGTTACAATTTATTCAGCACTCCCATGAGGTTAATGAGGGTGCATAAACTCACTCAAAATCCTCGAAACTCATTTTAAAGCAAGAAAAAAAAAAATTTGGACACCCCCACCACTCTCAACCCTCCTGATGGGCTCCTTTGAACAAATGTTGATCTTATATCCACCAACAGAAACATGTCACCAAATTTAGCCACAATCAGCATCATCGCTCTGCACTCGGATGTCAATATACCAAAATGCCAAGACCCAAACTGCTCCCATAATGCAACTGGCAATTTTACCAATCCAATCTTGCTTGACAGAGCTCACTGAGCTCTGTCAAACAAGATTGGATTAGTAAAATTCCCATTTACATGTTGGGAAAAACATTCAGTTGGAAATTTTGATATTTCCACATCTGTGTGCAGAGGGTTAAATGAATGAATAAGTTACATTTCAAACCTTTCTAATGACCCACAAAATGAGTCAAGCATAATGCTTTGAACTTCAATATTGGAATCATAATAATTCTATATACCAAATATTAAAAGAGTCTCTCTGCTGGATATGAACAAGAAGATCTTTGAAGAAAATTCCTCATATAGTCTTAAATTAAAACTCAGGCTCCTACGGGGAGCACAAATATGAACCCAGGAGTTTGATTTCAACAAACTTGAATATGTCCTCCCTAAGGAAGCTAAATACCAAAAATCAAAAGATCTAACCGGTTCAACTAAAGAATAAAATTTTTAATGGTAATTTCTCAATTTCTCATACTGCACCAAGTTAAACTTCATTTCTCATACTGCACCAAGTTAAACTTCAGGCTTCGACTGGGAGCTCAAATATGAACCCAGGTCTTGATTTGAACCAACTTCAATTTGGGAGTTCATAGGGAGTCCAAATGTGAAGCCTGGGACTTGATTTGAACAAACTTGAATCTGCTCCCTATGAGGATGCTGGATACCAAAGATCAGAAGATTCTGACTGGTGGATCTGAAGAAGATTTTTAAAGAATATTCCTCATCTCGTACTATGTCAAATTTGGACTTCCAAAAGGAGACCAAAAATGAACCCAGATACCAAAAATAAAAAGATTCTGACTGGTGGATCTAAAAAAGAAGATTTTTGAAGAATATTGATGGGAGGGGGGGGAATAACAGAGTTATCCTGCTAGTGTCCCCCCCCCCCCCCCCTCCTGTGAGCATAGCAACTTTATTTTAATTAACATATGATGTGGTACATATATACCACTGGTTCACAATTCGGTCCTGTAGTTTATGAGAAGTCAGATGACTGATGTCAAGAAATCAGTAAAGTTCCCCCTGAGCTTTCCTCAGGTGAGCTGAAAGTAAAAATATTTCAATGGTAATTTTTTGTGAAGAGTGCTGACCAGTTTTAGCCTCTACCTTGAGTAAAAGGTTAAATGTCTGGAAATTGGTATAAGTTTACATTCTTCAGCTTTGCAGTTGTTTCTGAGAAAGGCTTCAATAGAAACAACTGCCAAGGTACTAAGAATGTAACATTTAAGTCTACCAAAGACTGCATGATGGGGCACGTGCTGCAATAAAAATGATGAAAGTCGTAATTAGATATTCAAGGGTTAAAATAAATATCAGAGACAAAGCCTGGAAATAAACAGAATGTCTTCTGCAGAATGAGGTTCTCAGAGGGTGAATTTGGTAATGCTATCCTGCTCAGCAGGTTAGCATTACTACATTTACACTCTTTGAACCTTAAACTGAATCAAGGTCTCGGGCCTAAACAGAAAGAGGTACCCAAAGGATAAATTGGGGGATTCTAGCCCACTGTATGGGATCTCATCAGCAAATTCAACCTCTGGGAACCTCATTCTGCATATGACAGACTGTTTATTTTCAGGCGTGTCAGAGACTATTTTTTAGTTATAATACAACATATCAAGGTACTGGAATGTTAACATTAACATCAGGGACCGATCAGGACTATTTAAAATACGCTCTGGCCTCGGAGCCTATTTTTTCAATTCATGCGCCAGATTTCAATTTACGGAGTCACACTGCTGTTTGTAACACACACTGCAAGTATGTAATAGCTCTCATCATTTTCATTTAGTACACTATAGCAAACATTAATCTTCACTGTGGTTTCTGATCAAGTCTTGGCTGCCTATTTAGGCAGCCAAGACTTGATCAGAAACCACAGTGAAGATTAATGCTTGGTAATTAAGACTTGAAGTATTAACTTAAGCACTCTACAACAATGATAAATGATAATCATATATATAATACATGTAAGAGTGTCTCTCTCGATTATCCATCGAAAGAATATCAAAATATGATCTGAGAAGTAACGCGTCAACTGAGAAGCCTATTTCTGAGATTTAAGAGCCAGGTCCTGATGTTTCAGAACCAAATATGCACTGGCGCATGCCCAGGTCGGTCCCTGATTAACATATGCTAAAATGAGTCTCAGATAATAAACATATATGCATCAACCCTTTACTTGGCATGAATGATCATTTATGTTACATGAGAGTTGCATCATTTGTAAAATACATAAAGAAACTACTGGTTACAATAAAATAATACAGTGGAGCCCACTTAATAGGATATCTTTTAATTGTATATCCCTGTTAATTGAATATAATTTTCAAATACAAAACCATTTACCATACATTCAGTACAAATTTGATCTGTTAATTGCATATGGGTTGTAGAGTAAACTCCTGTTAATTGTATATAAATTTTTGTAATATGTCAAAAAAATTACTGTGACACGCACCAAATTCCCCTTATTTATCAACCTTTTTGGCCCCCACTACATCCAATACAGGCATTTATTCTATTATATCTTGTTTGACAGAGCTCTATGAGCTCTGTCAAACAAGATATAATAGAATAAATGCTCAGTTTACCTCCAGAACACAAGAAACTGACCAAATCCCTGTTAATTGTATACTCCTGTTAATTGAATAATTTTCACTGGCAAAATGGATATTCAATTAAGAGGATTCTACTGTAGAATATAAATTTGAATTCCTAATCCTGCATGTTTTGCCTAACAGACCTGACATTCTTTCGGGACTAATTTGACTCAAAGTTGAGCACTGCATACACATGTGGATAGAATGGCATAACAATGAAATCTTAACCCTTTATACAACGTAACGGCCAAAACCGGCCAGCGCTATTCTAAAAAATCGCCTATTAATTTTAATTATTTTTTCATTTTTTGTCTCAAAAACATAGGTTATGACCCCTCATTGGAACGATCTCGTCGAGCTCGTTCCAATGAGGGGTGATAACCTATGTTTTTGAGACAAAAAATGAAAAATGAAAGTGTCAATGACACTGTAGCTCAACTTGTCAAGACAAAGACATGTACATGTATAGTATGTGACACAGCAATGACAAACATCTAGGTAATGACCTGATAACAAAGGTACATATAAAGTATTGTAACGGTCTGTACATGAATACTGACCGTTGCCTGTAACAAATGTATAGGTAAAGTATTGTAAAGGTGGGTGACAGTCAGATGCTGAACTAGAAAAAATCTTTGAGTCCCAGAGTGGGTCTGACTGAACCCCAAAATATTTGTTCTCATAGCACAGTGATAACAAAGGCACCCCAAAACACACTCGTTCCTGTCCCAAGGTGAAAACAAAAGTACTCAAGAAGTTTTGTGAAGATCAGTTCATAAATACGAGCTGTATAGAACTTGTGACAAAAAACTGAATGGACCTAATTTCGGTACAAAATGGCCACTGGCAGCCATCTTGAATTTTGGACCGTACCCAGAAACACTCATTCTCATCCCAAGGAGATAACAAAGGTACCCAAGAAGTTTTGTGAAGATCGGTTCATAAATACAGCCTCTACCCTGAGCCGTATTGACATGTGTGCTTACATTGTGTAAATAGCACTGAATAAATCAAAGTTCATCTAATTTGCATAATTTCGGCACGAAAAAAAACACCTTACAATATGTGATGTATTCCATGTTACTAAACATTCATACAAAAATTTATTCAAATCAGAACTTTCATACAGAAGTTCTATACAAAAGACTGATTGCACTAATTTTGGTACAAAATGGCTGCTGGTGGCCATCTTGAATTTCGGACCACACCCAAAAACACTCGCTCTCATCCCACGGTGATAACAAAGGTACCCAAGAAGTTTCGTAAAGATTGGTTCATAAATATGGCCTCTAGTCTGAGCTGTATAGAAGATGTGTACAAAAAACTGATTAGACCTAATTTCGGTACAAAATGGCCACTGGCAGCCATCTTGAATTTTAGACCGCACCCAGAAACACTCGTTCTCGTCCCAAGGTGATAATAAAGGTACCCAAGACATTTCGTGAAGATCAGTTCATAAATACAGACTCTAGTCTGAGCCGTATTGACATGTGTACTTACTGTGTGTAAGTCGCACTGAAAAAATCAAAGTTCATCTAATTTGCATAATTTCTGCACGAGAAAAAAACCCGTATTATATGTGATGTATCCCATGGTACTAAACATTCATACAAAAAATTATTCAAATCAGAGCTTTCATATGGAAGTTCTGTACAAAAAACAGATTTCTGCATCGTCAGTACAAAATGGTGGCTGGCAGCCATCTTGAATTTCTGACCGCACCCAAAAACACTCGTTCTCGTCCCACGGTCATAACAAAGGTACCCAAGAAGTTTCGTAAAGATCGGTTCATAAATACGGCCTCTAGCCCGAGCCATAGCAGCTTGGCACTTACAGCTCTGAAAGGAACACTAAATAAATCAAAGTCAGTCTAATTTGCATAATTTACGCACGAGAAAAAAACCCGTATTATATGTGATGTATCCCATGGTACTAAACATTTATACAAAACTTTATTCAAATCAGAACTTTCATACAGAAGTTCTGTACAAAAAACTGATTTTTGCATCATCGGTACAAAATGGCCACTGGCAGCCATCTTGAATTTCGGACCACACCTAAAAACACTCGTTCCCGTCCCAGGGTCATAACAAAGGTACACAAGAAGTTTCGTAAAGATCGGTTCATAAATACGACCTCTAGCCCGAGCCATAGCCAATTGTTGACGTACGGACAGACGGACAGACGGCCAGACGGCCAGACGGACCATGACAATAGCTCAAATTTGACTTCGTCAAAGTTGAGCTAAAAATAGTTATTCAAGAATTTTTTTGGCAAGTGTCGTCTGCTTTTCATGTTAGGTAAAGGGTTAACATAACTTCTGCCAAAATAATAGTGAGTTGTTGCTATTCATTTTGCTGAAAATTCTCTTATTACGTAATAAAGCCTGGAAAAAAAACAGACTGTCATCTGCAGAATAAGGTCCCCAGAGGGGGAAGTTTGTGATGCTACCCTGCACATTGTGCAGGGTAGCATCACCAAATTTACCCTCTGTGAACATCAATTTGAATCAAGGTCTCAGGCCTAAACAGAAAGAAGATATATTGGGGAATTCTTGCCCACTGTATGGGATAGCATCAGTAAATGCACCCTTTGGGGACCTCCACCTGCAAATGACAGATTGCTTATTTCCAGGCTTGGACGTAACCATCATGGCTGATGAAGTAAAAATAAAGATGGGAGAAAAGCATCTCAGCACTTTTTATCAACAGGTTACCAACATGTTATATAGTGTAACATGCTAATGGGTTACCATGTGAGCTCTTTATTTCCAGGCCTGCAACTAGAAGATGTCACATGCCAAAAATGGTTTGATTTTATGCCCAATACACAACAACTTACCGTACAGACCCGGGCATAAGCCCATAATTGAAAATAAGCCCACCTATCCACTTTCCCAATTTCAGTTCATTGTCCTCTCCTTGAAAATAAACCCTTGACTTTGGAATGACAACATCAACAAGTCTTGCTGGCCAGTTGTTACAACCAAAAAGAACTCCTTACCCAATGTATAACAAAATTTGTCATTTTAAATAATTTTTTTTCAAACGTTTAAAAAAATTTCAACAATACCATATCATGTGACCTCTCTTTGGATGAGCTCAACAATCTTATTCTAATGAGGTGGTCACATAGTATGGTTTTATCGAAATTATTTTTAATTTTTTCTTCTTCAACTGTTAAATTTGTAAACTATGTGGGCATATGCGGCTGATTTATTAAGTGAAGGGTTACAGCATCTTTCTTCTGGGATTGACTGGGTCACCGAACTTTGAGTCAACTTTGAGTCCAAATTCTCATGCAGGCTTCACCTCTTGAAAACAAGAGGCCCCACGGGGCCTGAAGCGCTCATCTTGTACAGAACACAATTTAAACAGAGTCCAAGAATGAGTCTACATTAAGCAAGCCATCTCCATAGGCTACACTGTCAATCCTGGAGTCCCTCAGGAGTGACAAAAATAATCTGGGCATCATGCCTTTTCTTCAGTTGATCAAAAGTAAAATGTAGAGCTCCCCTATGAAGCCCCTTGATACAACCTATGTGGATTAATCTTAGTACCTCTAGAGGGTATTGAATACAAAATTTTTAATTCTTCAGCAAAATGGCCAATTCCGGCTCCCATAGACAGCCCAAATATTAACCCAGACTCTTGATTTGAACACAGTTAAATCTGACTTCCTTAGAGATGTTGTGTACCGAATATGAAAGCATTCTGACTGTTGGATCTGAAGAAGAGAAATTGTAAAGAAATTTCTTCGAATTGCTCTAAGTTCAAATGTGGGCTACCATAGTGAGCCCAAATATTGACCTATGGATCCAATTTGAACAAACTTGAATCTGACCCCCCTAGAGATGTTGTATACCAAATGTGAAAGCATTCTGACAAGTGAATCTGAAGAAGAAGATTTCTGAAGAAATTCCCTCATATTGTACTAAGTTAAATTTCATGTTCCCATATGGAGCCCAAATATTAACCTAGGCACTCGAATTGAACAACCTGGAATCTGACCCCCCTAGAGATGTTGTATACCAAATATAAAAGCATTCCGACTGGTGGATCTGAAGAAGAAGATTTTTAAAGAAATTTTCTCATATTGCACTAAGTAAAAATTTGGGCTACCATAGTGAGCCCAAATATATACCTAGGGATCTGATTTGAACAAACTTGAATCTGACCCCCATAGAGATGTTGCATACCAAATATCAAAGCATTCTGACTGATGGATCTGAAGAAGAAGATTTTTTTAAATTACCCTCCATATTGAACAAAGATAAAATTTGGGCTTCCGTAGGAAGCCCAAATATTAACCTAGGGACTTGGTTTGAACAATCTAGAATCTGACCCTCATAACAATGATGTATACCAAATATTAAAAGATTCTGACTGGTGGTTCTGAAGAAGAAGATTTTTAAAGAATATTCCCCATATTACCCTATGTTAAAACTTCGGGCTCCTGTAGAGAGCCCAAATATGAACCAATGAGCTTTATTTCAACAAACTTTTATCTGACCCCCCCCCCCCCTATGAATGCTGTATACCAAATATCAAAAGATTCTGATGATTGGTTCTGGAGAAAAGATATTTTTAAATTTTTGCAAATATGCTGACTCAGCATTTTTTTCGATGCCCATTACAGAACACCCTAACATAACCGATGGCAATTTTTTTTTACCATTCAATTCTACTGGTCATAAGGATACTTCATACCATATAAAAGCTCTCTGTTCCGTGGGGTTTGGGAAATATGGGCGTTTGAAAATATTTCTATTTTTAGCTCCCAGGGTTCCCATGGGGATGCAGGAATTTTTTTTTTTGCATGGGTCAAGTACCTATGACCCAATACTACCACAAACCAAACTTGGTTCATACTGGACCATCGGTTCAGAGAATAGAAATTTTGGGCGGGGCCAAAAATTTTACCCCTCCTATTACAAAGCCAAATATTACTTTACGAACTTCGTTTGAACAAACTTGATTCTACACCTCATATGGAAGCTCCATAGCAAATATCAAGTCATTGTACACACTGGTTCTTGAGAAGAAGATTTTAAAAATATTTTGGAGCATTTTCCCCCACTCCCTCCCTATGGGGCTGGGCATGCCGAGTTGAACAAAAATGAAATGCCCCTTTGGGACCATCACTCACACAAACTTTCACTTGAATTGGCCCAGTGGCTTTGGAGGAGAAGACCAAAACGTGGTGTTGACGGACGACGGACGACAGACGACGGACGGGAAGCGATGAGATTAGCTCAGCTTGACTTTGTCAAGATGAGCTAATAAATATGCTCACCTGTATATTTTTTCCCTCTTTTACTTCGCCCCTGTCGCCGGTCTTTCTCCTTAGTCAGTACGGTATGACCCCTCACTGGAACAAGTTTATTCTTATAAGGAGCGATAAATTATGGTTCAGAGGGCAGAAATTGCCATTTTTAGTTTTTCAGAGAAAATTATTTGTTTTGTCGGCAACTTGTGTAAATTGTGCCTTTAATATGTGTATGGTGGTGGGTTATCATCTGTACTAAACTGATTTTTTTGTATATAAAAATCAAACATAAATGAAAGTGTCAATGACACTGTAGCTCAACTTGTCAAGACAAACACATGCACATGTATAGTATGTGACACAGCAATGACAAACATCTAGGTAATGACCTGATAACAAAGGTATATATAAAGTATTTTAACGGTCTGTACATAAATACTGACCGTTGCCTGTAACAAATGTATAGGTAAAGTATTGTAAAGGTGGGTGACAGTCAGATGCTAAACTAGAAAAGAAAACTTTAGTCCCAGATTGGGTCTGACTGAACCCCAAAATATTTGTTCTCATAGCACAGTGATAACAAAGGCACCCCAAAACACACTCGTTCCTGTCCCAAGGTGAAAACAAAGGTACCCAAGAAGTTTTGTGAAGATCAGTTCATAAATACGAGCTGTATAGAACTTGTGACAAAAAACTGATTGGACCTAATTTTGGTACAAAATGGCCACTGGCAGCCATCTTGAATTTTGGACTGTACCCAGAAACACTCATTCTCGTCGCAAGGTGATAACAAAGGTACCCAAGAAGTTTTGTGAAGATCGGTTCATAAATACAGCCTCTACCCTGAGCCGTATTGACATGTGTGCTCACATTGTGTAAGTAGCACTGAATAAATCAAAGTTCATCTAATTTGCATAATTTCAGCACGAAAAAAAACTCCTTACAATATGTGATGTATTCGATGTTACTAAACATTCATACACAAATTTATTCAAATCAGAACTTTCATACAGAAGTTCTGTACAAAAGACTGACTGCACTAATTTTGGTACAAAATGGCTGCTGGTGGCCATCTTGAATTTCGGACCACACCCAAAAACACTCGCTCTCATCCCACGGTGATAACAAAGGTACCCAAGAAGTTTCGTAAAGATCGGTTCATAAATACAGACTCTAGTCTGAGTCGTATTGACATGTGTACTTACTGTGTGTAAGTCGCACTGAAAAAATCAAAGTTCATCTAATTTGCATAATTTCTGCACGAGAAAAAAACCCGTATTATATGTGATGTATCCCATGGTACTAAACATTCACACAAAAAATTATTCAAATCAGCGCTATCATATGGAAGTTCTGTGCAAAAATCTGATTGCACCTAATTTTGTACAAAATGGCTGCCATCGGCCATCTTGAATTTTGGACCGGACCCCAAAACACTCATTCTCGTCCCACGGTGATACCAAAGGTACCCAAGAAGTTTCGTAAAGATCGGTTCATAAATACGGCCTCTAGCCCGAGCCGTATTGGCATTTGCACTTACAGTGCTGAAAGTAACACCAAAAAACATCAAAATTAGTCTAATTTGCACAATTTACACACGAGAGAAAAACCTGTATTATATGTGATGTATCCCATGGTACTAAACATTCACACAAAAAATTATTCAAATCAGAGCTTTCATATGGAAGTTCTGTACAAAAAACAGATTTCTGCATTATTGGTACAAAATGGCGGCTGGCAGCCATCTTGAATTTTGGACCGCACCCAAAAACACTCGTTCTCGTCCCACGGTCATAACAAAAGTACCCTAGAAGTTTCGTAAAGATCGGTTCATAAATACGGCCTCTAGCCCGAGCCATAGCAGCTTGGCACTTACAGCTCTGAAAGTAACACTAAATAAATCAAAGTCAGTCTAATTTGCATAATTTACGCACGAGAAAAAACACCGTATTATATGTGATGTATCCCATGGTACTAAACATTTATACAAAACTTTATTCAAATCAGAACTTTCATACAGAAGTTCTGTACAAAAAACTGATTTTTGCATCATCGGTACAAAATGGCCGCTGGCAGCCATCTTGAATTTCGGACCACACCTAAAAACACTCGTTCCCATCCCAGGGTCATAACAAAGATACACAAGAAGTTTCGTAAAGATCGGTTCATAAATACGACCTCTAGCCCGAGCCATAGCCAATTGTTGACGTATGGACAGATGGACAGACGGATGGACGGACGGACGACGGGCCATGACAATAGCTCAAATTTGACTTCGTCAAAGTTGAGCTAAAAACTACTAATTGCTGAATTAAATTATGATTAAAAAAATATAAAGCTAAATTTAAAATGAATAAAAAGAATTTGAGTTTTAAAATTTTAAAAGTAATATCAAGTTTCATAAAATAAAACTAACAATGTAAAATATCACACCATCAGCTCAATCTCAAATGATCTAATCTGCATAGGTGATAGGTCTATGGTCAACTGATCTTCAAACTTCTTTGGTTGATTATCTGAAAGAAATATAAACAAGTATTGTAAAGTTCAGGTTTCAAGTCATACTTTACGTGTTGTTACAGAAATTATTTTTGCAATTCCCTTGTTATGCTTTATCAATGAGACCAGTTGGGTTTGGTAAAGAATAATACAAGACCAGGATATTTGGACGAATACTCTGGGTCAAGTGTATTGTCTGACTTAACCTTTTAACCAACATAATGGTCAAAACCGGCCAGCGTATTCCCAAAATTCTCCATTCAATTTTTATTACCTGTTAATTTTTTGTCACAAAAACATAGCTTATGACCGCTCAATGGAACGAGCTCAACGAGCTTGTTCCAATGAGGCATCATAAGCTATGTTTTTGATGCAAAAATCACAAAAAATAGTGCTTCAAGAATTTTATTTGCAAGTGTTGTCTGCTTTTCGTGTTAAGTCAAGGGTTGAAACCCCCCTTGGGAGCATGGGGACTCAGTGATTACAGCATTGAACTTCAAACCGGAAGGTCCACGGTTCGATCCCCGCTAGGGATAACTGTGTTGTATCCTTGGGCAAGGCACTTCATCTCAATTGCTCATGTAAGGGCACTGTGCACTAAGGCATACTGCACGTCGATGGTGCACTTGTCTTCAACCAATGCTAATCCTACTCGTGCAAAATTAGTAGGTTGGGGAGTCTGACAGTTGCTCACAATTGCTTGGTGGCTGTCTCCGGGTATTCTGACTTCCTCCACCCGCAAAACTGTCCAACAAGAGATGACCATGGCTGTCAAAAGTGTCACTAAACCCCAATAAATAAATAAAGTGGAGCCCACTTAACTGGATATCTCTCAACTGAATAGCCCTCTTAATTGAATATAATTTCCCAACACAAAACCATTTACTACATCTCCAATACAAATTTGACCCTTTAATTGAATATAGGTTATAGAGTAAACTCCTGTTGAGTAAAACATCTTGTAACCTGTCAAGAAATTACCCAGACTCTTCCCAGGTTTCCTTTGTTTATAGACCTATTTGGCCTCGGTAAATCCAATATAGGCATTTAAACTATTATATCTTGTTTGACAGAGCTCATGGAGCTCTGTGAAACAAGATGTAATAGATTAAATGCTAAGTTTATCTCTATAATACAAGAAAGTGACACAATCCCTGTTAATTGAATACTCCTGTTAATTGAATATTTTCATTGGTAAAGTGGCTATTCAATTAACGGGGTTCCACTGTATACATTTAATTTATCCAAAAATAAAGTACTAAAAAGTCTCAAGATTTTTTTTTTTAATTATAATCCTGACTAATATTCCAACTTCATCATCATCCAATTAACAACTAATGCTCCATCTATATCATGAAGATGGAATATGTGATCAGTAGGAACTTGAGCAATCACAGTTGGGACAAATCAGGTTTAACCCCCTCCTCCCACTGTAACCCCCAATTGGTTATTTTTGCATTGCCCCTCCAATGGCTGAAACTCTGCTTCTCATCCTTCATTAATCCTTTACCCAATGTAACATCCCAAATTGGCCAGCACTATTCACAAAAATCATCATTCGATTTTCATTATTTTTTTCCATTTTTTTTGTCTCAAAACCAAAGCTTATGACCCCCTTTTTGCAACAAACTCATTGAGCTCGTTCAAATGAGGGGTCATAAGCTATGCTTTTGATGCAAAAAACTGAAAAAAGTTAAAAAATTTATAGTAATTTCTATATTTTTTATACTTACCAATGACCCAGACATAGCTGGTGCTAACTCTTAAAATATAGGGCCAAACACAAATTTTGCCCCCCAATCCCCAAAATTTGCATCTAAAACCAAAGAAAACATGTCCTGAATGGCCCTCCACACTTCACCTCTACTGCGCATGCGCAGTGTCAAGGACGTTCCGAAATTGGCGCCATTAATCATTCTAATAACCAGTGCCTGGTAAGCGCTATGTACTCAGCGGGGAGGCAAGAGTTCCCAACTCCTGGGAGGGCCATCCCCGTCTGGGTCATTGGTAAGTATAAAAAATATAGAAATTACTATAAATTCTTTAACATTTTTATACTGTACCAATGACCCAGACATAGCTGAATAGTAAAAAGGCTGGAGGGCCAAGGACATAGAGCAAGATGGAATACGCTCAATAATATAAAATAGAGTCATCCCCTCTAGGGAAAAAGAAGTAATAGGCCTTACATGTATCTTTCTTATTTATGATAAATTAGAAAGATACAACACCTTCCAAAATTGAGCATCATACATCCATGTACTCTATTAATATCCAATATAATCTTTATACTAATAACTTTTAAAGTAAGCCAATAAATAAAGTAAGTCTAGAGAATAGAGACTCTTATACTCCTTAAAAGTGTCTGAGGATTGCATAAACATGTCCGTTGACACGTGCTATATTCAAAAGCTATACTTTAACAAGAGGCCCCACGTGGCCTTAATCGCTCACCTGACAAAGTGACTCTAAGAAGTATTTTAGGTCACCTTCACCATGTCATGCCTCATCAACATTAACTGGTTGAGTGATAGATTTTGTTTGAAGTTCAACATTTGTTACCTAAAATTAGTTTTATTTAAAATCATTGGTGTGTGGCCAATCTCCAATGATTTTTAATAAAGCAAATTTATCTCTGCAGACAAACTGGTTTAGCATGAAGCACAAACAAGGAATGTGAAGAGATAGCCTTGGACATCTCTCCCCAACTGTGGATATCTTCCATGTGCTACATGTATATATTTGCATGCAAGAAAACAAAAATTTTCACAAATTTTATTTTTTTTTATCATCATTGGAACAAGCTCAAACAGCTTATTCCAATAGGGGTATGGGAAGATCAGGTATATTTTTGAGACAGAAATGTGAATATATAAATAATGGTGTTTTTTTGTGAATGATGCTGGAGAATTTTGCGTAAAGATATGGTAAATGGTTTGTTCTAGATACAGAATGATGCAAAAGTATTTAAATTTGATTAGGCAAGTTGTTCCTATAATGCATTTAAAAATTGAAGTAACTGTTTTTTTGCTGACGAACTTTTAGATGTGTGTGTCTGTGTTTGTGTGTGTGTGTGTGTGTGTGTGTGTGTGTGTTTGTGTGTGTGTGTGTGGGGGGGGGGGGGGGGGGGTAAGAGTGTTCTTGCAAACAAAATTCCTGAATAAATGGAAAATTTTATTTTTTGTGTGAAAGACATAGTGCGTGAATGTTGATTGGAACAAGCTTAGAGAGCTCATTTTAATGTGAAGTCATAAAGCTGTGTTTTACGTACGAAATTATGGAATAACTAAAAAAATTGCTTATTTGACTCAAAAAGCATGGTGTGCGACCTCTCATTGGAATGAGCTCAAAAAGCTCATTCCAATGGGGTATTTACAAGCGATAAGTACATGTATGTTTAAGAGACAAAAATTAAAATTTGAATAGCGATTTTTGCGAAGAATGCTGACAAGTTTTGGCAGTTATGCTGGTAAAAAGGTAAGATATGCAAAGTGGTTGTTTTTTAGAGGCGACATTTAATTAAGGGGAATTAACCCTTGATTACTGAGGTAACTTCTAAAAGTACTGAAATTTCATGAAGCAATGTGAATAACAGACAACAGTTGCCTAAAAATTTCATGAATAAGTAAAATTTTTATTCCTTTGTCTCGAAAACATGGCATATGACCTTTGTTGGAATGAGCTGAATGCGTGTGTTCCAATGAGGGGTCATAAAATTTGAACGAAGATTTGTGTGAATAATGCATTAGTACTGCTAGATTTGGGTAAACGGTTCACCCTGGATACCACCCCTTCTATAGTAGATCTTTTCTGCAAATTTTGTCTGAGATTCTATCAACTTTACAAATAAATATGTTCATGAATCACAATCAGATCCACCCTACAATGTTGCATACCAAATATCAAAAGATTCTGCCTGCTGGATCTGGAGAAGAAGATTTTTTAAGAAATATGCCTGAAATGCACTAAGTTAAAATTTGGGCTCCTATACGGAGCCCAAATATAAACCCAGGGGGCCGATTTGAACAAACTTGAATCAGATCCACCCCACAATGTTGCTTACCAAATATGAAAAGATTCTGAAGCTGGATCTGGAGAAGAAATTTGCCTGAAATGCACTAAGTTCGAATTCGAGCTTCTATAGTGAGCCCAAATATGAAACTAGGAAGCCGATTTGAACAAACTTGAATCAGATCCACCCCACAATGTTGCATACCAAATATCAAAAGATTCTGCCTCTGGATCTGGAGAAGAAGATTTTTTAATAAATTTGCCCGAAATGCACTAAGTGCGAATTCGGGCTTCTATATTAAGCCCAAATATGAATCCAGGGGGCCAATTTGAACAAACTTGAATCAGATCCACCCCGCAATGTTGCATACCAAATATGAAAAGATTCTGCCTGCTGGATCTGGAGAAGATGATTTTTGAAGAAATTTGCCTTAAATGCACTAAGTGCGAATTCGGGCTTCTATATTAAGCCCAAATATGAATCCAGGGGGCCGATTTGAACAAACTTGAATCAGATCCACCCCGCAATGTTGCATACCAAGTATCAAAAGATTCTGCCTGTTGGATCTGGAGAAGAAGATTTTTGAAGAAATTTGCCCGAAATGCACTAAGTTTGAATTCGAGCTTCTATAGTGAGCCCAAATATGAATCCAGGGGGCCGATTTGAACAAACTTGAATCAGATCCACCCCGCAATGTTGCATACCAAATATCAAAAGATTCTGCCGCTGGATCTGGAGAAGATGATTTTTTAAGAAATTTGTCTGAAATGCACTAAGTTCGAATTCGAGCTTCTATAGTGAGCCCAAATATGAATCTAGGAAGCCGATTTCAACAAACTTGAATCAGATCCACCCCACAATGTTGCATACCAAATATCAAAAGATTCTGCCTGCTGGATCTGGAGAAGAAGATTTTTTAATAAATTTGCCCGAAATGCACTAAGTCCGAATTCAGGCTTCTATATTAAGCCCAAATATGAATCCAGGGGGCCGATTTGAACAAACTTGAATCAGATCCACCCCGCAATGTTGCATACCAAGTATCAAAAGATTCTGCCTGTTGGATCTGGAGAAGAAGATTTTTGAAGAAATTTGCCCGAAATGCACTAAGTTTGAATTCGAGCTTCTATAGTGAGCCCAAATATGAATCCAGGGGGCCGATTTGAACAAACTTGAATCAGATCCACCCCGCAATGTTGCATACCAAATATCAAAAGATTCTGCCTGCTGGATCTGGAGAAGAAGATTTTTTAAGAAATTTGCCTGAAATGCACTAAGTTCGAATTCGAGCTTCTATAGTAAGCTCAAATATGAATCTAGGGAGCCGATTTAAACAAATTTGCATCAGATCCATCCCACAATGTTGCATACCAAATATCAAAAGATTCTGCCTGCTGGATCTGGAGAAGAAAATTTTTTAAGAAATTTGCCTGAAATGCACTAAGTTCGAATTCGAGCTTCTATAGTGAGCCCAAATATGAATCTAGGAAGCCGATTTGAACAAACTTGAATCAGATCCACCCCACAATGTTGCATACCAAATATCAAAAGATTCTGCCTGCTGGATCTGGAGAAGAAGATTTTTTAATAAATTTGCTTGAAATGCACTAAGTTAAAATTTGGGCTCCTATACTGAGCCCAACTATAAACCCAGGGGGCCGATTTGAACAAACTTGAATCAGATCCACCCCACAATGTTGCTTACCAAATATGAAAAGATTCTGCCTGCTGGATCTGGAGAAGAAGATTTTTTAAGAAATTTGCATGAAATGCACCAAGTTCAAATTCGAGCTTCTATAGTGAGCCCAAATATGAATCTAGGAAGCCGATTTGAACAAACTTGAATCAGATCCACCCCACAATGTTGCATACCAAATATCAAAAGATTCTGCCTGCTGGATCTGGAGAAGAAGATTTTTGAAGAAATTTGCCTGAAATGCACTAAATTCGAATTCGAGCTCCTATAGTGAGCCCAAATATGAATCTAGGGAGCCGATTTGAACAAACTTGAATCAGATCCACCCTACAATGTTGCATACCAAATATCAAAAGATTCTGCCTGCTGGATCTGGAGAAGAAGATTTTCAAAGAAATTTGCCTGAAATGCAGTAAGTTCAAATTTGGGCTCCTATACTGAGCCCAAATATAAACCCAGGGGGCCGATTTGAACAAACTTGAATCAGATCCACCCCACAATGTTGCATACCAAATATCAAAAGATTCTGCCTGCTGGATCTGGAGAAGAAGATTTTTAAGAAATTTGCCTGAAATGCACTAAGTTCGAAATCGGGCTCCTATACTGAGCCCAAATATGAACCCAGGGGGCCGATTTGAACAAACTTGAATCAGATCCACCCTACAATGTTGCATACCAAATATCAAAAGATTCTGCCTGCTGGATCTGGAGAAGAAGATTTTTTAATGTTTTTCCCATTGCCTACAAGTGTTAAAAAGTGCTGACTCAGCACTTTTTCAAAGTCCCGAAACTGTACCCTATGATAAAACCGATGGCAATTTTTTTTTACCAATCCTTTCTGTTGGTCCTAAGGAAGCTGCACACCAAATAAAAATTCTCAGTGCCGTGCAGTTTTGGAGATATGGACGTTTTAAATTTTTTCTATTTTTAGCTCCTGTGGTTCCCACGGGGCTGCGGGAAAATTTTTTTTTGCATAAATCAAGTACTCATGACCCAATAAGCCCTCACATAAAATTTGGTTCAAATCAGCCTCTCGGTTTGGAAAATAGAAATTTTGGGCGGGGCAAAAAATTTTGCCCCTCTCATAACAACGCCAAGTATAGCCCCACAAACTTCTCTTGAACAAATCTGAGTCTACACCTCAAAAGGAAGCTGCACACCAAATATCAAGTCTCTGCTACTGCTGGTTCATGAGAAGAAGATTTACAAAGATTTTGGTGCCCCTTGGGGGCGTGGCACCACCCAGGAAGAGGGGCAACTTCATTTGAACAAATCTGAATTGGCATTAGGTAATAAACATTTAGCCAACATTTGAATAAAATTGGGCTAGTGGTTTAGGAGGAGAAGTCGATAATGTAAAGTTAACGCCGGACGGACGACGACGGACGACGGACGCTGGACGACGGACGACGGACAGAAAGTGATTAGTAAAGCTCCCCTTGAGCTTCGCTCAGGTGAGCTAAAAACTAAGACTTGAATGAATTTTTAAAACATAAACTTCTCACTAAACAACCATCCCAATAACAGCTCAGAATTACTAACTCCGGAGGAGGTATCCCCTTGTTTTCATAGTAAAACAGGTGACCCAAGGGAACACCCTCCCCCCCCCCCCCCCTTTTTCTTGCCCTGGGTCAAATAGCCCAGAGCGAAGAGGCCAGCAGAACAGAGTCACTGCCGAAACAGACAGCCTACCTAGCTATAGTAGCAACTGTTAAGTGAATGACATTCTGAGCAGCAGATAATAGACCTAACAATAGAGGCCTCCAGAAATGGACTCGATATTTCTGAGATAAAAATTCATGAATGTGGATGGCTGAGCGCAATGAGCAGCCTTCAAAAATATATAATAGCGACACTATTAATGTAAGCCCAAGATGTAGAAGAACTCTTACTTCATGAGCCGAAATCTTAAGCACAACTGCTGAGTCAATGATATACCATAAGCAGTACCGATAGCTAATTGAATCCATTAGCAATAGAATGGAGCGTAACGTCCTTCTATTAGGCATCAAAGACAGAAGAAGCTTACGCCCGTAGTAATAAACAGATATCTGTTTATAAATACATAAACTCTAACCGGACAGAGTAAAGGCCTATGCCCGTACGAAGATGGAAGGACCTTAATAACAATAGGTTCCGGATATTAGGAGCCTAACTCTTATGCAAAAATCCAACCTAAATAGTAAAGGAAGTAGTGATTCCGGAACTACGAAAGTGAAAATCATCCATCGATAGTGCATGAAACTCACTGACTCTTCAGTAAAAGAGAAGCCAACAGAATTACTGTTTAAAAGGTCAGAATTTGAAAACTACTGTTTCTAGAGGCTCAAATGATTACTTAGCTAAATAAGAACCGAAGTTAAATTCCATATAGGAATTTAATCTAAAGATTCTAAGTCTATTTATCAGAAAGTTACTAACTGACTTAGATAAAGAGACATAAGACTCAATTGTAAACTATCATAGAGTGCATAGGTATGGGGTAACATAAACCTATAACCTTAATAATAACAGGCTGCAGTAGATCTTGTCAAACAAGTATACTAAAAAGTTGCAATGAGTAGTATGGAGGGATCAACAATATGAACATAGTGATCCCTACACCAACGACGGAAGAGCCTCCACTTTAGCCGCATAGAATAGCGAAGAAGAGGATCTCCTATAGTAAGAGATCGCGTCCAAAGCTCGTCCAGTACAATGCTTACAATGCAATACGGACCACACAATGGAATACGTGAAGGTTGCGACCTTGCGGGTTGTGATAAAGATGACACGATTTACCCAGCGAAAAAAAGATCCTCTCATTGAGGAAGATTTCGCGTTAAGTCCCACAGTAGACATCAGAGTAAATTACCCACGGTCTCTGTGAAGATAGAGATGCTATCAACAGAAATGTATTGTGGTTGTTAATCTTAGCAATACCTGCTGAAACAACAGCGCCGGAGGATACGCGTATCCTATCATTCCGTCCTATTAGATCAATAGAGCGTTAACAACATTAGCTCAGAGATCCGGACAAGCCAACACATACGTCTGCAATTGATTAGCAAGCTGTGTCGTAAATAAATCATCATTGGGCGCTCCCATAGATAGCAAATCTGATTGAATACTTGTTTGTTGAGAGTCCATTCTGACGGCACCAAGCGACCCCTAAGTGAACGGGAGTCCGGTAAAACAATCAGACGACCCGGAATATGACGGACCGAAACAGAACTTGGTGTACTATAACCAACAGACGGATTCTTTCCATTAAATTGAATAACGGAAACGAATGAGTGCCTCCCTGGTTCCGGAGATACGCCACTACTGTCGAATTAACGGACAGGATTGGACATGCGTTTCTGAATAATGTTCATGCATTGACATAAAGCAAGCCTAAAAAACATTATTCCGCAGAAGATAATTGCTTGCTTAGAGACTGCGGAACCCAAAGACCCTGGCACTTCGAATCCGTTGGGATCAATATTATATCCCAATCTGTTTGACTGGCAACCGTCATAACTATAACACTCGGATCCGGCAACTGCAGTGGCACTCTCTGAGTCAACCACCGAATGTTTGCCCCAGTCTGAATCTCTTGTAACACTAGATAGACAAGAGAACGTGTAAATCGAGCAATTCATGGATTGCTGAAAAGTTGCCGTCGAAGAGAGGCTTCTCCGAGAACGAAGCGACTCTGAGAGAGTTCTTCACCTTACTATCCACGCACGTGGATGTAGCTAGGGCTGCGTCACGTCTAACCAACTCCAATCAGCCACTGAAGGGCGGAGTTATACATGAACAAACTACTGCCCTCAAAAGAAATCACATTGAGAATAATATCCCGTAAATCTTTTCTTGAAGACGTAATGATAACGCCTCAGTAAGGTGGATTACGTATGATAAAGCGTCTAAGTTAAGTCTACTAGACATCATTGTCGTTTCCAACATTGTGGTTGGAAAAGACATAGACGGCGAAAAAGAATATTTCCAGTCTTTAACCATGCCGTCTAGACGCATATGAACTCTCGGTATGCCCTGCTCTGCCAAAATAAATTATTCGTATAAATGATAAAACGGCAGAAATGAGCAACGCGGACAAGAAACTAAACTATCATGCTTGGTAGCAGGCTTGTATGCATATATAGCGTCGAAAAATAAAACACATGTTGTAATGACATTATTGGACTGCGTCGGTAAGTCAGGGACAATGTCCCTGAACCGATCCAAAATTCCGTGTCCAATGACGCTATAAGTCTCTTATCCAACATCGCAGCAATGTAGTCCGAAATAACAATCACTGGAAGATAATGCCAGAAGATATGAATGGCAGCTTACGATGCTACCAAAGGGAAAACTCGAAATCTTTCGAATCCCTTTCGCCATCCTGTCGGACCCTATAAAGCGTTCGGTCGTCCGTACCCGATGCAACCGCAGACCGCACCGACCCAGCGCCGTCAGATAATTCCTGATTCGAGTAAGAAACTGTCGATTGCTGGTATGCTGCGAAACAACTGTGCTAACTCGGATAGCACGTCCGTCACTGAGGCCTGAGGAGAAGCGGTCCTACAATGCATTGCCGCTGGAAGCTCCGTGATCGTTACCCCGTGCATACTACTAATATGCGAGCGAACGGAGTGTATAGGCCTCGTGTCCCTTGGCTACCGGATGGCGTGACCTATTCGCCGTGGAATCACTGAATGACGAAACTGATCGGATACTCGAGGTCACGTAGCCAATGTGCGGTCATGTGCCCTGCTGTGAGGATGAGGAAGCATTATCGACAGTCTCTCGGACTGTCAATATAACAGAGCGTCCCGACCGACAGACATATGCTCCAAATGTAAAAAATCTGAACCACAACATGCGGTCCCCTATGTTGTTGGACGAGAGAGGGACCTCTCTCGCTCACAGCCCGGACGGACCTGGACAAGCCAGGAACTGGACTAACAGGCTTCCTCCGATCTGTCCTCAATCTGCCGTCACTGGGTGAGTACTAAAGTAATTAAAGTGCTCGCATCACCCAAATCTCCTTCCTAGACCGCAACGGACGAACCCGGCAGCCGAACCATTCGATGAATGCACGCTACACCGGGTGAGCTAGCGAATGTCACTCCGTCGATCCTACAAGGGATCTCTTAGGCGATAGACATAATCCATGAGCACTTATTGCCGCTAGCTCTTCATTAACTATGACGACAGAGGCACACTTTTGAAAGGCATCTCCGTAACTTTGCGATCAAGAAACCAGAAATGCTTGGTTATAGCAAGCATATAATAATATTATATATAGCGTCGTTCAATAATTCGAAAGTTTGTGTGACATTATTGGACTATGTCGGAACTGAGGGACGATGTCCCTGAACCGAACCAAAAATTTCTAAGTCCACCGACGCTATCAGTTTCTTATCCGGCATCGCAGCATTCTGGTCCGATGAAAGAAGCTGTAGAAGATCAAGTCAGATGACATACACAACAGCATATGTTGTTCCGAAAGGGAAAGCTCGAAATCCTCCAAAACCCTTTCGGTATCCCGTCGGACCGGATGAAATTTTCGGACGTCCGTACCCGCTTCCGCGGAGCGTCCCGACCCAGCATTGTCGGCTAAAAAATATGCGACAGATTCAGTTGATGCTGGGATGCTGCGATAAACTGTGCTATTTAGGAAAGCACGTCCGTTCCCGAGGCCTGTGCAGTAGCGGTCTTACGATGCATTGCCGCCGGAAGCTCCGTGTACGTTGACTCCCGCACACTTCCTATGCGAACGTCCGGTGTCTGCAGGCCTCGTGTTCCTGGCTACCGGATGGTGTGACCTGGTCGCCGATGATTCTCTGACTGGCGAAGCTGACTGGATATCCGAGGTCACGTAGCCAAGAGCGGTCGTGTGCGCTACCATGAGAATGAGGAAGCCTTATTGACAGTCTACTCCGGACTGACTATATGTCGGAGCGTCCCGAGCGACGGACGTATGCTCCGAATGCGAAACATTTTGTACCACAACATCTGGGGCCAGATGTTGTTGTACGAGAGAGGGGCCTCTCTCGCTCGCCGTCCGGATGGACCAGAACGAGCTATGAACCGGACTAAAAGGCTTCCTCCGTTCTCCCTCTAATCCGCCGTCACTGGGTGTGCATTTGGTTGATTTATAGTGCTCGCATCACCCCAAAACTCCTTCTAGACCGCAACGGACGAACCTGGCTGCCGAACCATTCGATGAATGGACGCTACACCGGGCGAGCTAGCAGACGTCAAAGGCCGTCGAACCTACTAGGGTCCTCTTAGGCAATTGGCGTATTTACATGAGCACTTTTCCGCTAGCCCTTCATTAATTGTGACGACGGAGGCACACTGTTGGAAGACATCACAGATACATCACCCTAATCTTGATCGTCTGAAATAGAAATTGATAAAGTAGAGTGACCCTGCGGGGAAAGGACCGGAGTGTCCAATTCCCCACTAACATACCGTGACATATGCTTCCCATGTTGTCATCGAAATCATACGATACAGAACAGGAGTTAATGCGAGTACACTGACCACATATAGAATGATTATAAAAGTCAGAGGAAGACTTCCTCTTATTACAATTGATCAAAATCCTTTCAATGTGAAAAGAAAACAAGTCCTGGTACTCGCACCAACCCCTGGCAATCAAAATGCATAATAATAATATGATCCATTAATATAGAAAAAACAATTTATTCAACACTTACGAACAATAATAATGTATCTAGTTATGATTAAAATAACATCAAGATATTATTTTCAAGAAACCCCCCCCTCACACAGAGGGCTGTTGTAAATGTAAACAATGAATGTAAAAACACTAAAATAAGACTCCAGGCACCCAGGCCCGGAATCAGTTACCAAAAATACACCATCTGATGCAAAACAGAGACTTCCAGGGAAGAAACTGCAGAACATCAGATGGTAGATGCAGAACACAACGCCTAACCACCCGTAGGTGAAGACATAAACATGGGGAAAAGAACAGAATTCATTCTGTTATTCAGCTAAAACTCCCAAGAAAATTTAGTAATAATAATTACAAAAACTATGTCAAAAGCATGGGAGAATAGCAAGGGGGGACTTAAAGGACAGGGAGAGAGGAAAACACTGAAAAATCAG
Source organism: Pictodentalium vernedei (assembly GCA_031216915.1). Lineage (NCBI taxonomy): Eukaryota > Metazoa > Mollusca > Scaphopoda > Dentaliida > Dentaliidae > Pictodentalium > Pictodentalium vernedei. The sequence goes on from CM062297.1 coordinate 165,772,856, forward strand.
TGTAACTAAATAATCAGAATGACAACAAAATGGCTGCTGCCTCGAAAATAGGTAACTTAACATAATTTCATCAAAAAATTTTAAGTTACAGCCCTGATTATATTCTGTCACACATTTTTCCTCTCCTCCTTCTCTATCCTCCTTAGAATCACCATTTCACTAATATTTATGTGTCTGGCATCATTTAAACTGAGATTTACAAGCACAAAGATCAGTCAGATGTTAACTGATGAAGGGCCAAACTTAGAAAGATTAATGGCGTCAATTTCGGAACGTCCTTGACACTGCGCATGCGCAGTAGAGGTGAAGTGTGGAGGGCCATTGAGGACATGTTTTCTTTGGTTTTAGATGCAAATTTTGGGGATTGGGGGGCAAAATTTGTGTTTGGCCCTATATTTTAAGAGTTAGCACCAGCTATGTCTGGGTCATTGGTACAGTATAAAAATATTAGTTATTTAAGAATTTTGTTTTCGAGAGTCATCTGCCTTTCGTGTTAGGTAAAGGGTTAAGAAGAAATAAGTTACTGCTTGACTGGTGAGGGCTCAGTGGTTAGTGCATTGAATTTTAAACTGCAAGTTTGATGGTTTGATCCTGACCAAAGGTAACTGAGTTGTGTTCTTGAGTAAGACACTTAACCCTTTACCCAACGTAACGGCCAAAACCGGCCAGCGATATTCTCAAAAATCGCCAATTAATTTTCACTATTTTTTTCATTTTTTGTCTCAAAAACATAGGTTATGACCCCTCGTTGGAACGAGCTCGTCGAGCTCGTTCCAACGAGGGGTCATAACCTATGTTTTTGAGACAAAAAATGAAAAAAATTAGTTATTCAAGAATTTTTTTTGCAAGTGTCGTCTGCTTTTCACGTTAGGTAAAGGGTTAATCCTGATTTCCCATGTAGGGGCAAAGTGGCATTGTGTACTAAGGTGTACTGTACGTTCACTTCATGGTGATGGTGCACTTGATGGTGATGGTGCACTTGCCTTCAACTGCAGCTAACTCCTCTTGTGCAGAGTTAGTAAGTTGTAGAGTCTGATTTAATTTATTTATTGGTGTTTAAGGTCACATATTTCTGTGCAATAGCTAATCAAGACCACAACAGTTTTACGGATGGAGGAAGCCAGAGTACCCAGAGAGAACCACAAAGCAGCTGTTAGCTCCCAAACATACTAACTCTACGGGGCAAGCAGGGTTAGCATTGGTTGAAGACAGGTGCACCATCAACGTGCAGTATGCCTTAATACACATCACCATACCCCCACATGGGCAATGGGGGTGAAGTGTCTTGGCCAAGGACACAACGCAGTTGCCGCAAGTGGGATTCCAACCGAGCAGCCTGCACCTTTAAAACTGAGCCACCACACTTCCGTAGAGTCTGATAGTTGCTCTCTCCACTGGTTGGTGGATTTTCTCTGGGTACTCCAGCTTTCTTCACCTGTAAAACTCTCTGACACCTTGTGACCCTGCCTTTTGAAAATGTTAACCCTTAACGGCATGGAGAATTTTATACATTTTCACTATACTTTGAAAGTTAAAAAATTTATAGTAATTTATAAATTTTTTATACTTACCAATGACCCAGACATAGCTAGTGCTAACTCTTAAAATCTAGGGCCAAACACAAATTTTGCCCCCCAATCCCCAAAATTTGCATCTAAAACCAAAAGAAATCATGTCCTGAAGGACCTCCATACTTTGCCCCCACTGCGCATGCGCAGTGTCAAGGACGTTCCGAAATTGGCGCCAATCACCATTCTTGCAAGCAGTGCCTGGTCAGAGCTATGTACTCAGCGGGGAGGTATGAGTTCCCAACTCCTGGGAGGGCCATCCCCGTCTGGGTCATTGGTAAGTATAAAAAATATATAAATTACTATAAATTTTTTAACATTTTTATACTGTACCAATGACCCAGACATAGCTGAATAAAAAGGCTGGAGGGCCTAGGACATAGAGGAAAATCCAATAAGCTCAACTATATAATATAGAGTCAACCCCTCAAGGAGAAAAGGGGTATTAGGCTTTACATGTATCTTTCTTATTTATGATAAATTAGAAAGATACAATACCCTTCATAATTGAGCACAATAACATTCATGTTCTCTATTAACATCCAGTATAACCCTTTATACTAATTAAGCCAATAAATAAAGTTAGTCCAGAGAATTGAGACTCTTTATATTCTTTAAAAGTGTCCGAGGATTGTATATTAACGCCCGTTTGACACTTGACATATACAAATGCTTCACACCGAGCTACACTTTAAAAACATGACATGAATGAATTTTTAACATTAATATTACACTTTAAAACCATCCCGGAAACGACTCAGAAATACTGACTTCAGAGGAGGAATTCCCTTGCTTTTCACTATAAAGCAGGTGACCTAAGGGAACACCCTCCCCCCCCTTCCCCTTGCCCTGGGTCAAATAGCCCAGAGCGAAGAGGGCAGCCGGACGGAGTCACTGCCGGAACAGAAAGCCTGCATAACTATAGTTGCAACTGTTTAATGGACGACATTCTGAGCAACAGATAACGGACCTAAACAATGCAGGTCTCCAGAAATGGACTCAATATTTCTGAGATAAAAATTCGTGAATGTGGATGGCTGAGACCAATAAGCAGCCTTCATTAAATCTGTAATAGCAATACTATTTGCATAAGCCCAAGATGTAGAAAGAGCTCTTACTTCATGGGCCGAAATCTTAAGCACAGACTGCTGAGAAGAAGATAAATTTTCATAAGAAGTACGGATAGTTAATTGAATCCATCTAGCAATAGAATGGACCGAAATATCCTTTCTATTAGGCATCAGAGACAGAAAGAAACGTTTTCGTCCCTTTCTGATAAACTGAGATCTCTGTTTATAAATACGTAACGCTCTAACAGGACAGAGTAAAGGCCTATGCCCGTCTGAAGACGGAAGGGCCTTAATAACAATAGGTTCCGGATATTTATTAGGAGCCTGATTCTTAGCTAAAAAACCCACATTAGTAGTGAAGGTGATAGTGTTCCCGACACTACGATAGTGAGAATCATCCACCGACAGTGCATGAAGCTCACTGACTCTTCTAGCAGAAGAGAAAGCTAAGAGAAAAGCTGTCTTATAAGACAAGAATTTGAAATCTACTGTCCCAAGAGGTTCAAATGGCTTTTCCTTCAGTTTAAGAAGAACCCAAGCTAAATTCCACTTAGGAATTAACCTAAGAGTTCTGGGTCTATTTATCGAGAAGTTTCTAACTAACTTAGATAAAGAGACATTAGATCCAATTTGTAAACTATCATGATGTGCACAGGTATCAGATAACATAGACCTATAACCCTTAATAGTAACAGGCTGCAGTTTGATTTCGTCAAACAAGTATACTAGAAAGTTTGCAATGTCTGGTATGGAGGGATCGAAAATATCAACAGAATGATCCCTACACCAATGACAAAAGACCTTCCACTTAGCCGCATAATTTAGCGAAGAGGAGGTCCTCCTACAGTTAGAAATCGCGTCCACTGCTCGTCCTGTAAAGTGCTTGCCTTGCAAGAGGGACCGCACAACGGAAAAACGTGAAGGTTGAGACCTTGCGGGTTGTGATGAAATTGACGCGGTTTCCCCTGCGAAAGAAGATCCTCCCGTGGAGGAAGCTTTCGCGGTAGGTCCCACAACAGACACCTGAGTAGATTTATCCACGGTCTCTGTAGAGACAGAGATGCTACCAACAGAATCTTGCATTGAGATTGTTTTATTTTTAGCAATATTTGCTGAATCAACGGCGTTGGGGGATACGCATATCCTATCATTCCGTCCCAAGGGATCGACAGAGCGTCTACTGCAAATGCTCTTGGATCCGGACATGGAGACACATACGTCTGCAACTGATTGTTGAGATGTGTCGCAAATAAGTCTATCATTGGCCGTTCCCATTGGTAGCAAATCTGATTGAATACTTGTTTGTTGAGAGTCCACTCCGACGGCAACAAGCGACCCTTTCGTGAAAGGGAGTCTGCTAGTACATTCAGACGACCCGGTATATGACGGACCGAAAGTAGAACTTGATGTTCTAGAGCAAACAGAAGGATTCTTTCTGTTAGATTGAATAACGGAACTGAATGAGTGCCTCCCTGGTTCCATATATATGCCACTACTGTCGTATTGTCGGACAGGATTTGGACATGAGCATTGTGAATAATGTCCATCCAATGACGTAACGCAAGCCAAATTGACATCATTTCCTTGATGTTTATGTGTTTGCGTAGGAATTGCGGATCCCAAAGACCCTGGCATCTCGAATCCGTTGGGATCAATGATGCACCCCAACCTGTTTGACTGGCGTCCGTCATAATCGTAAAACTCGGATCCGGCAACTGCAGCGGAACTCCCTGAGTTAACCACTGAATGTTTGCCCAAGTCTGAATCTCTCGTTTCACTTGATCTGACAATAGAATGTCTATGTCGGGCGAATGAATTTTCACACTCCAATTCTGAGTCAAGAAAATTTGGAGAGGACGAGTGCGTAACCGCCCCATCAGAATGAGATCCGCAGCGGCTCCGCACAGACCTATCAGTCTCATGAACTCCCTCACTGTGACTTTGTCCGTGTGAAGACAATAGCGAGCGTAACAACTGACTAATTTCGCTCTGGTTAACGGCAGACGAACGAGATTGTTGTGCGTCTCAAAGCTCATTCCCAGATGTGTGAATGACTTGGACGGCACCAGATCCGACTTCTCTTCGTTTATTATAAAACCGAGACGTCGGAGCAATAGAAGCAGATTCTGCACATCGTTCTGAAGCATTAACTCGTTGCCGTACCTCTGAAGAATGTCGTCCAGGTAGGCCGACGTTACCGCAGACGAATGAGCTCGGAAATACATCATTACCGAGTTCATTATTCTAACCGAGTGAAAGCCCAGGGTGCTAGGTTCAATCCGAAGCACATCGCCCGGAATTGATACACCACTCCTAGGACTGCGAAGCATAGATACTTACTGAATGTCGGATGTACCATGACGTGAAAGTATGCATCTTTGAGATCTATGCTTGTAGCATAATCGTTCACCCGAATACTCGCTCTGACCGATCGAATCGTCTCCATATAGAACTTCGGAGCGACGATCAGCTTGTTTATCCAGCTCAAATCTATGACTGGACGGAACGAGCCGTCTGGTTTCGGAACCAGGAACAGATGGCTGTAGAATCCCGGTGTTTCCTGGTTTTCTACGACCTCTACCGCATTCTTCATTAAAAGAGACTGCACCTCTGATAACAGAGTGTCTCTTTTCTGCGAATTTGACGGAAGTTGAGTCCATTTTGGACTTCGAGTTAATGGAGGCTTTCGTTTGAAGGATATTCTTAGACCTTCCGAAATCACCCCTCTCACCCAAGGGTCGTCCGTAATCGACGCCCACTCTTCTGAAAAACTCGACAACCTTCCGCCAACCGGAACTCGATAGAGGTTGAAGCCATCACCTCCTGGACCTGCGAGGCCTGCGGGAGGAGAAACCACGTCCTCCACGACCCGCACCTCGTCCCGTCGACCTCGGGGCGTCCGACCGATTGTCCCGGCCCGAAGGACGTCCCGCACGTGAGTTGCTGCCTTGACGGTCTCTTGAATAAGACCAAGAGGACGCACCGGAACCTCTATAGGAACCTCTCTTGGGCGCATTAGACCCAGAAGTGCCTGTCTTACTCTTATCTGCCGCGTCCGTCTTCTTGGAAGCGGATTTAAAGAGCAGAGAATCCGAAGCTTTCTTAGTAATTTTATCGTAAATTGCAGAAAGCTTGCCGTCGAAGAGAAGTTCTCCGGAGACCGAAGCGACTCTGAGAGAGTTCTTCACCTTACTATCCACGAGTGTGGATGTAGCTAGGACTGCGTCACGTCTAACCAACTCCAGATTTGCCACTGAAAGGGCGGAGTTACACGTGGAATAAGCTACTGCCCTTGAAAGAAGTCTTAAAGAGGATTGAATATCCTGGAATTCTTTCTCTTGAAGACGCAGTGATAACGCCTTTGTAAGGTGGTCTGCGTAAGATAAAGCATCTAAACTGGCTCTGTTAGACGAAATAGTCGTATCCAACACCGCGGTTGGGATAGACGTAGACGACGGTAATGATAATTCTAAGTCTTCCGCCTCGTCGTCCAAACGCAGAGGAACTCTCAGGATACCCTGTTCTGCTGTATCGAATTTATTCCTTGCATTAATGAAAGGCAGGTTAAGAGCATTGGCGGACAAGAAACCCGCTTTTCCAGTTTTGGAAGCAAGCTTGAATATAGCGTCGTTCAATAATTCAAATGTCCTTTTGACATTATTGGACTGAGACGGAAACTCAGGAGCAATGTCCTTGAACTGCTCGAAGTAATCAGTGTCCAATGACGCTATAATTCTCTTGTCCGGTACTGCAGCAGTCTGGCCCGACGGAACAACCTGAGGAAGAAAGTGCCGGATGAAGTCCACGGCAGCTTTATGTTGTTCCGAAAGGGATAACTCCAAGTCATCCGTATCCCTTTCACCATCCGGTCGGACCTCATGATGCTCCCGGTCATCCGCACCCGATGCTTCAGCGGAGCGTACCGACCCAGCGCCGTCGGATAATTCCCGATCCCACACCGTTTCTGTCGGTTGCTGCGATAAGCTGTGCTATTTGAGCAAGCACGTCCGACATCGAGGCCTGCAGAGGCGCAGTCTTTCGCTGCTTCGCCAAGGGCAGCTCCGCATCTAGTGACTCCCGCATACTCTTCCTATGCGAACGTCCGGAGTCAACCGGCCTCGTGTCCCTGGCTACCGGATGGCGTGACCTGGTCGCCGAAGAATCCCTGATCTGCAAAGCTGGAAGAATATTGGCGGTCACGTAGCCAAGGTGCGGTCGTGTGCGCTGGTGAGAGGAAGGAGAAGCCTGAGCGACGGACGTGTGCTCCGCTAACGACACATTTTGTACCACAACATCTGGTCCCAGATGTTGTTGTACGAGAGAGGGGCCTCTCTCGCTCGCAGTCCGGATGGACCTGGACGAGCTAGGAACCGGACTAGAAGGCTTCCTCCGATCTCTCCTACTATCCGTCGTCACTGGGTGTGCAACTTGAATGTTTATAGTGCTCGCATCACCCAACATTTCCTCCTGGACCGCATCGGACGAACCCGGCTGCCGAACCATTCGGTGAATGGATGCTACACCGGGCGAGCTAGCGGATGACAGCGCCGTCGATCCTACTAGGAACCTCTTAGGCAACTGTCGTATCTCCATGAGCACTTTTGCCGCTAGCTCTGCATTCAATTGTGACGACGGAAGCGCACTTGCGGAAGATAACATGGAAACATCACCCTGTTCTTGTTCCTCTGAAATAGAAACTGATAGAGTAGAGTGACCCTGCGGAGAAAGGGCCGGCATAGCCCTCTCTCCACTAACAACATATCGTGACACACGTTTCCAATGTTTGTCATCCCAAAATTGATATATTGAACAGGGATTAGTGCGAGTACACTGACTACAATTAATACAATGATCATGAAAGTCAGAGGAAGATTTCTTCCTATTACAATTTGAACAATATCCTTTCATTGTGAAAAGTCAACAACAAGTCCTAGTACTCGCACAAACCCCTAAACACAAAGATACATAATAACATGATCCATTAATAATGAAAAAACAATTGAAAATCAAAATAATTTTTGAAAAATATTTTTTCAGCGAAGCCCAAGTTTCTGAAAAGTAACGTTGAGCCCCAATGGATCCCAAGGTTAAGTGTGGTCAAAAATTTTAAAAATATATTAAATAATTAATGCAACACTTACGGATAATAATAATGTATCTTATAATGAGATAAACTACTCCAAAGGCAAACAGCCCCCCTCAAAAGAGACTGTTGCCAATGGAAACAAACAGTGTAAAAACACCAGAAAACATGACTCCAGGCACTGAGAAAACTGGCCCAAAATCAGTCATCAAAATTACACACTATCTGATGCAAAACAGAGACTCCCAGGGGAGAATCTGCAGAACATCAGATGGTAGATGCCTAACACAACGTTTAAACACCCATGGGTGAAAACATAAACATGGGGAAAATAACAGAATACATTCTGTAACCAAGCTAATTCTCCCAAGAGAATTTAGAAATGATCTTTCTCAAAAATATGCCAAAAGCATGGGAGAATAGCAAGGGGGGACTTAGAAGACCAGGGGAGAGGAAACACTGAATAAGCAGTGCAACTTTAAAGCAAGAATGACAACAACAGGCCCATGCCTCGAAAATAGGCAACTTAACATAATTTCATTAAAAAAATTTTAAGTTACAGCCCTGATTATTTTCTGTCACTCCTTTTTCCTCTCCTCCTTCAATATCCTCCTTAGAACCACCATTTCTCCAATAATTATGTGTCTGGCATCCTTTAAACTGAGATTTACAAGCACAAAGATCAGTGAGATGTTGACTGATGAAGGGCCAAACAAAGAATGATGATTGGCGCCAATTTCGGAACGTCCTTGACACTGCGCATGCGCAGTGGGGGCAAAGTATGGAGGTCCTTCAGGACATGATTTCTTTTGGTTTTAGATGCAAATTTTGGGGATTGGGGGGCAAAATTTGTGTTTGGCCCTAGATTTTAAGAGTTAGCACCAGCTATGTCTGGGTCATTGGTACAGTATAAAAATATCTACCTCCTGTAGCTTTGCAGTTGTTTCCAGTGAAGTTTTGGATGCCTATAGAGGCAGCCAAGACTTGCCTAGAAACAACTGACAAGGTACATGGAAAATAAGTTTTGAGTTTAGGCCTAAAAAAATAAAAAATCTGTTTCTCAGGCCCTCCCGCATGGTCCTTTTGGCTGTCGCATGTTCTCTTTTTATAACCAATTTAAACTTAAAAAAAAAAAAAAAAATTAAATGGTTTATGTCTGATATTTTACCCAAGTTAAAAAAAATTATGAATTTGTTCCTTGAGTGCAAGAAGGCTTTGCAATGCTAAAGCATTGCAAAGCCTTCTTGCACTCAAGGGATGAAATACACCACCACCCATGCTATTCTGAAGATTATGATGCCTAAAACTTGAACCAAGAACATGAACTTTTGATGCAAAGAAGTAATTACTGAAATAAAAAATAAAATAAAAAACCGCTCGCCCGCATGCAATTTTACAAATAATGGCCTGAGAAACAGAAGATCTACTGTTTCTCAGGCCCTCCCGCATGGTCCTTTTGGCTGCCGCATGCTCTCTTTTTATAACCAATTTAAACTTAAAAAAAAAAAAAATTAAATGGTTTATGTCTGATATTTTACCCAAGTTAAAAAAAATTATGAATTTGTTCCCTGAGTGCAAGAAGGCTTTGCAATGCTAAAGCATTGCAAAGCCTTCTTGCACTCAAGGGATGAAATACACCACCACCCATGCTATTCTGAAGATTATGAGGCCTAAAACTTGAACCAAGAACATGAACTTTTGATGCAAAGAAGTAATTACTGAAATAAAAAATAAAATAAAAAAACGCTCGCCCGCATGCAATTTTACAAATAATGGCCTGAGAAACAGAAGATCTACTGTTTCTCAGGCCCTCCCGCATGGTCCTTTTGGCTGCCGCATGCTCTCTTTTTATAACCAATTTAAACTCAAAAAAAAAAAAAATTAAATGGTTTATGTCTGATATTTTACCCAAGTTAAAAAAAATTATGAATTTGTTCCTTGAGTGCAAGAAGGCTTTGCAATGCTAAAGCATTGCAAAGCCTTCTTGCACTCAAGGGATGAAATACACCACCACCCATGCTATTCTGAAGATTATGAGGCCTAAAACTTGAACCAAGAACATGAACTTTTGATGCAAAGAAGTAATTACTGAAATAAAAAATAAAATAAAAAAAACATTCACCCACATGCAATTTTACAAATAATGGTCTGAGAAACAGAAGATGTACTTTGTGTTGCCTTACCCAAACAATGAATGTTGGGGCACCTATTCCTTTGCATTAAAAGGTTATCAAAGTCAGATTTAGGCCCTACAGGGTTAAACCCCAATAAACAAACAATCTGCCTGGCAGGATATCCATTTTGCATGTGTTAACTTTAGTGCTGATTCACTCCTAACATACTGTTGGTGTTTGTCATTTCTAAAGTGTGCTGATATACCGTAGCTAGATATTGGTCAATATGAATTCATGTGATTAACTGATTAATCACTTGCCCTAATAGGTAGCTGAATAACTGCCATACCATTGATGATTTACAGCATTAACCCTTTACCCAATGTAACAGACAAAAACGGCCTGCGCAAAAAACAGCAAGAGGCCTGAGGGTGCACACCTGACATGGTAGCCTGAATATCAACCCAGGGAATTGATTTCAACAAGTTGCATCTGCCCCTTCTAAGAAAAGCTTACACCAAATATCCTGATTCTGACCAATGGATCTAAAAAAAAAAGATTTTTAAAGAATATTCCTTATATTGAACTAATAAATAATTCGGGGCCCCACAGGGAGCCCAAATATGAACCCAGGGACTTGGCCTGAACAAACTTGAATCTCACCTCCAGTGGGATGCTGTTTACCAAATATCAAAAGATTCTGACTAGTGGATTTGAAGAAGGAGATTTTTAAAGAATATTCTTCATACTGAACTAAGTTATAATTCAGACTCCCACAGGGAAATATCAACCCAGGGACTTGGCTTAAACAAACTTCAATCTTACCCCCCTAAGGTGGCTGCATACCATATATCAAAGCATTCTGAATGCTGGATCTGAAGGAGATGATTTTTGAAGAAAATTCCTCAATTAGAACTAAGTTATAATTCAGGCTCCCACAGGAAGCTCCAAATATCAACCCAGGGACTTGGCTTAAACAAACTTCAATCTTACCCCCCTAAGGTGGCTGCATACCATATATCAAAGCATTCTGAATGCTGGATCTGAAGGAGATGATTTTTGAAGAAAATTCCTCAATTAGAACTAAGTTATAATTCAGGCTCCCACAGGAAGCTCCAAATATGAACCCAGGGACTTGGCTTCAACAAACTTGAATCTCAACCTCCTAAGGATGCTGCATAACAAATATCAAAACATTCTGACTGCTGGATCTGAAGAAGAGTTTTAGTGAAAAATTCCACATATTGAACTAAGTTATAATTCGGGCTCCAACAGGGAGCCCAAATACGAAAGCAGGGACTTGGCTTCAACAAACTTGAATCTCATTCCCCTAAGCATGCTACATACCAAATATCAAAACATTCCGACTGCTGGATCTGAAGAAGAAGATTTTCAAAGACAATTCCTCATTCTGAACTAAGTTACAATTCCAAAGATGTTATATGCGAAATTTGAAAGCTTTTGGAGAAGTGGTTTGAGAGAAAAGTAGTCTTAAATGTTTTTCCCATTACCCACAGTGTTAAAAAATGCTGACTCAGCACGTTTTCAACGTCCCCAAAAAGTACCCCATGATAAAATAGCAATTTTTTTTTTACCATTCTATTCTGTAAAAAAAAAATTGCTATTTTATCATGGGGTCTTTTTATTGTACTGGGAGACTCTGACTTCACACCAAATAAGAATTCTCAGTGCTGTGTAGTTTTTGTGATATGGGCATTTTAATTTTTTTCTATTTTTAGCTTCCCATGGGGCGACGGGAACATTTTGTTGACATAAATTAAGTACTTATGACTCAACAAGCAAATTCAGTGAATTCATGTCTCCCGCTGGGCAGCAGTTTCAAAGGGAATTAATGCATCCAGTGGAATATAGTTGAGTTGCAAGTGGAAGTTATTTAGAAGAAACAGAACAGACAGTGCTTCAGACAGTGGTTATCAGATTTATTTTTACAGAGGTCACTGTCAAAGCAAGTAAAGTGATGTGGAGTATAACTGTGACAATCACTAAAAATTAAGACTGTATGATAAGACATATTACATTAAACTGATGTGAAAAGTGTTAACCAACCTGTAAAGCTTGTGATTGGAAGTTAATGAAACCTTAGAAGTGATGTCCAGATAATATGGTGGTCTTTATATGGTACTGGGAGAGTCTGACTTTGTAGAGTTGCAAAAGAAGAAATGATGAAGACATATTCTGGTCTCACAATGATAACAAAGACACAAAGATACACAAGAAGTTTTGTGAAGAACGGTTCATAAATACGTCTTTTAGTCCGAGGTACGTTGATGCATGGGCAGACAGACAGACAGACAGATTTTCGGTACAAAATTTCCCACATTCGAACTTAACCTAGGTATTGATAAAAGTAATCCATATATGAAATTTCATTGAAATCTGTTGACTCTAAGGAAAGTTAGAGCCTGGAAACCATCAGCCAATCAAATTTAAGCAACCTAAGTAAATATGCGTGGAAAAGGCCCATGTTCGAACTTGGACCCACAATTGATGAAAGTGATCTACTACAAAATTTCATCAAAATCAACTGACTGTAAGGAAAGTTAGAGTCTGGAAACAAAAAACACAGAAGGTGTGCACTGACTGTGTATTAGTAGTAGCACTGAATAAATCAAAGTTTCCCTAATTTACACAATTTTTGCACGAGAACAAAACCCATATTATATGTGATGTATTGCATGTTACTAAACATTCATACAAAAATTTATTCAAATCCGAACTTTCATATAGATGTTCTGTACAAAAAACTGATTGAATTTTGGACCAAACCCCAAAACACATGTTCTGGTCTCACAATGATAACAAAGGTTCCCAAGAAGTTTCGTGAAGATCGGTTCATAAATATGGCTTTTAGTCCGAGGTGAGTTGATGCTCGGGGCAGACGGACAGGCAGACAGACCGATTTTCGGTACAAAATTTCCCCACATTCGAACTTGACCTAGGTATTGATAAAAGTAATCCATATATGAAATTTCATCGAAATCGGTTGATTTTAAGGAAAGTTAGAGTCTGGAAACCGTCAGCCAATCAAATTTCAGCAACCTAATGAAATATGCGCGAAAAATGCCCATATTCGAACTTAGACCCACAATTGATGAAAGTGATCTACTACCCAAATTTCATCGAAATCCAGTCACTGTAAGGAAAGTTAGGAAACAGAAAACATGGAAGGACAGAAGGACACCCGGAATTTAATATCTCCCGTTGTTTTCAAAAAGCGGGAGACAATAAGCCCTCGTATCGAATTTGGTTAAAATCTGCCTTTCGGTTTGGAAAATAGAAATTTTGAGTAGGGCAAAAATTCTTGCTCCTCGAACTTCTCTTGAACAAATCTATTCCTCAAAAGGAAGCTGCACACCAAATATCAAGTCTCTGCTACTGCTGGTTCAGGAGAAGATTTTTTAAGATTTAAGCACACTTTTTGGGCGTGACCCTACTGAGGGGCGAGGCAACTTGATTTGTACAAAATCAAAATGCGATGTCATAACTATTATCTCAAATATCAATTAAATTGGTTCAGTGGTTTGGGAGGAGAAGATGCAAACACCATGTTCACGGACACCGGACGATGAGTGATCACTATAGCTCCCCTGACTGAAAGTCAGGCAAGCTAAAAATCTCCATTCAAATTTTATTATGTTTTCAATTTTTGTCTCAAAAACATAGCTTTTGACCCGTCATTGGAATGTGCTCATTGAGCTTACTCCAATAAGGGGCCCAAAGCTATGTATTTTAGACAAAATAGAAAATTTTGAGTAATTCAAAAATTTATTTTACAAGCACAGTCTGCTACCCGCATTGGGTAAAGGGTTAAGAATTACCATTTCCAACAACTGATACAGTATAATCATCATGCAAGTGAACAAGTATGTCAGCATGAAACATGCATGCTTTACTCTGTCTCATATAACTGATGTGAGTCAGTGTGACAATGTTTGACTGTTTTGGAGCAAGTTTTTTTCTTTGTTAACTCATATAATACAGTAGTTCAAAAGTAACGGTTAATCGACCAATCACTTTTTTGATTAATCAAGACATTGCGCATTGGTTAATCGATTAATCAGTTAACCATTTCAGCTTTAAACAAGAGCTCATGTATCGCTGAAGCAATACAATGTCCCCTACCGGACTAATGAGCATTAATAATTATACAAATGTTATAACCTAGATGTGATCTGCATGAATTCCGTTGAAGCATTTCCAAAAAAAGTCTGGAAAACTGATATTTTGGCGCTTTTCCATATTTCCAAGGGCCATAACTCACACAAGAATAATGCAATCAGCATGAAACTCAAACTTGATCTGTAAGTCATCATTCTATAGTAGGTTACCAAGAATGAAATCATTCGGTTGAAGCATTTCCAAAAAAAGTCCGGAAAACTAAAGAGTGACTGACAGACTGACTGACAGACTGATGGATGAGTGCAAATAAAACTTGATCTGTAAAAATTCAGGGCCAAAACACAAATTTTGCCCCGCCCCCCCCCAATCCCCAAAATTTGCATCCAAATAAAAAAAACTAATGTCCTATATGGTCCTCCATACTTTTACCTACTGCACATGCACAGTGTCAAAGAAGTACCGAAATTGGTGCCAAGCCTCATTCTTACAACCAGTGCCTGCTAAAATGTTATATAATCAGCGGGGAGGTATGAGTTCCCAACTCATGGGAGGGCCATCCCCATCTGGGTCATGGGTAAGTATAAAAAATATATAAATTACTATAAATTTTTTCATATTTTTATACTGTAACTAATGACCCAGACTTAGCTGAATAGAAAAAAGGCTGGAGGGCCAAGGACATAAAGGAAAATCCAATAGGCTCAATTATGTATAAAGAATTATCCCCTCAAGGAGAAAAGGAGAGAAAGGATTTACATTTATCTTTCTTGTTTATTAGAAATAAGAAAGACACATTACCGATCAATAATTGAGCACAATAACATCGATGATCTCCATTAACATCCAGTATAACCCATTATACTAATTCCTTAAAGGAAAGCCAATAAATAAAGATAGTTCAGAGAATGAGACTCTTTATACTCATTTAAAAGTGTTCGAGGATTGTATATTAACGCTCGTATGACACGTGACATATACAAATGCTTCACACCAAACTAAACTTCAAAAATATTACATAAATGAGATAGACATTAGCTTTACACTTTAAAACCATCCCAGCACCGACTTGGAATTACTGACTTCGGAGGAGGTATTCCCTTGCTTTTCACACCAAAGCCGGTGATACAAGGGAACACCATCACCCTCCCCTCCCCTTCCCCTTGCTCTGGGTCAAATCACTGCTGGAACAGAAAACTTACATAACTATAGCTGTAATCGTTTAGTGAATGATATTCTGAACAACAGATAACGGACCTAAACATCTAAGGTCGCCAGAAATACGGTAAAAATTTGTGAAAGTAGAAGGCTGTGACCACTAAGCAGCCTTCATAAGATCCGTAATAGCAATACTGTTAGAATAAGCTCAAGATGTTGACAGCGCTCTAACTTCATGCGCTGAAATCTTAAGCACAGACTGTTGATTACTTCTTAGGAGCCTGATTCTCAGCCAAAAATCCCACATTTGTAGTTAAAGTTATAGTATTACAAATACTACGATAATGAGAATCATCAATAGACAGAGCATGAAGCTCACTAACTCTTCTTGCGGAAGCAAAGGCTAAGAGAAAAGCTGTCTTATATGACAAGAATTTGAAGTCTACAGTATTCAGAGGTTCAAAAGGAACTTCTTTGAGCTTCAGTAGAACCCAAGCTAAATTCCATTTAGGAATTAACCTAAGAGTTCTAGGTCTATTTATTGAAAAGCTTTTTACTAACTTAGATAAAGAAATATTAGATCCAATTTGTAAGCTATCATGATGAGCATATGTGTCCGATAGCATATACCTATAACCCTTAATGGTTACTGGCTGCAGTTTGAGTTCATCAAGCAAGTAGACCAAAAAAATAGCAATGTCTGGAATGGAAGGATCATAAACATCTATCGACTGATCCTTACACCAACGAGAGAAAACTTTCCACTTTGCTGAATAATTTAGCGAAGAGGAGGCCCTCCTACAGTTAGAAATTGCGTCCACTGCTTGTCGTGTAAATTTCTTGCTGTGCAAGAAGGACGGCACAATGGAAATATGTGAAGGTTGAGACCTTTCAGGTTATGATGCAGTGTACGAGATATCCCCTGAGAGAGAAGGTCCTCCCACGGCGGAAGCTTCCAAGGAACATCCCATAACAGACACCTGTGTAGATTTATCCATGGTTTCTGAGACGACAGAGATGCTACCAACAGTATCTTGCAGTGCGATCGCTTGATCTTTAGCAAGATCTGTTGAATCAACAGAGTTGGAGGATACGCGTATCCTGATACAGTATAATCATCATGCAAGTGAACAAGTATGTCAGCATGAAACATGCATGCTTTACTCTGTCTCATATAACTGATGTGAGTCAGTGTGACAATGTTTGACTGTTTTGGAGCAAGTTTTTTTCTTTGTTAACTCATATAATACAGTAGTTCAAAAGTAACGGTTAATCGACCAATCACTTTTTTGATTAATCAAGACATTGCGCATTGGTTAATCGATTAATCAGTTAACCATTTCAGCTTTAAACAAGAGCTCATGTATCGCTGAAGCAATACAATGTCCCCTACCGGACTAATGAGCATTAATAATTATACAAATGTTATAACCTAGATGTGATCTGCATGAATTCCGTTGAAGCATTTCCAAAAAAAGTCTGGAAAACTGATATTTTGGCGCTTTTCCATATTTCCAAGGGCCATAACTCACACAAGAATAATGCAATCAGCATGAAACTCAAACTTGATCTGTAAGTCATCATTCTATAGTAGGTTACCAAGAATGAAATCATTCGGTTGAAGCATTTCCAAAAAAAGTCCGGAAAACTAAAGAGTGACTGACAGACTGACTGACAGACTGATGGATGAGTGCAAATAAAACTTGATCTGTAAAAATTCAGGGCCAAAACACAAATTTTGCCCCGCCCCCCCCCCAATCCCCAAAATTTGCATCCAAATAAAAAAAACTAATGTCCTATATGGTCCTCCATACTTTTACCTACTGCACATGCACAGTGTCAAAGAAGTACCGAAATTGGTGCCAAGCCTCATTCTTACAACCAGTGCCTGCTAAAATGTTATATAATCAGCGGGGAGGTATGAGTTCCCAACTCATGGGAGGGCCATCCCCATCTGGGTCATGGGTAAGTATAAAAAATATATAAATTACTATAAATTTTTTCATATTTTTATACTGTAACTAATGACCCAGACTTAGCTGAATAGAAAAAAGGCTGGAGGGCCAAGGACATAAAGGAAAATCCAATAGGCTCAATTATGTATAAAGAATTATCCCCTCAAGGAGAAAAGGAGAGAAAGGATTTACATTTATCTTTCTTGTTTATTAGAAATAAGAAAGACACATTACCGATCAATAATTGAGCACAATAACATCGATGATCTCCATTAACATCCAGTATAACCCATTATACTAATTCCTTAAAGGAAAGCCAATAAATAAAGATAGTTCAGAGAATGAGACTCTTTATACTCATTTAAAAGTGTTCGAGGATTGTATATTAACGCTCGTATGACACGTGACATATACAAATGCTTCACACCAAACTAAACTTCAAAAATATTACATAAATGAGATAGACATTAGCTTTACACTTTAAAACCATCCCAGCACCGACTTGGAATTACTGACTTCGGAGGAGGTATTCCCTTGCTTTTCACACCAAAGCCGGTGATACAAGGGAACACCATCACCCTCCCCTCCCCTTCCCCTTGCTCTGGGTCAAATCACTGCTGGAACAGAAAACTTACATAACTATAGCTGTAATCGTTTAGTGAATGATATTCTGAACAACAGATAACGGACCTAAACATCTAAGGTCGCCAGAAATACGGTAAAAATTTGTGAAAGTAGAAGGCTGTGACCACTAAGCAGCCTTCATAAGATCCGTAATAGCAATACTGTTAGAATAAGCTCAAGATGTTGACAGCGCTCTAACTTCATGCGCTGAAATCTTAAGCACAGACTGTTGATTACTTCTTAGGAGCCTGATTCTCAGCCAAAAATCCCACATTTGTAATTAAAGTTATAGTATTACAAATACTACGATAATGAGAATCATCAATAGACAGAGCATGAAGCTCACTAACTCTTCTTGCGGAAGCAAAGGCTAAGAGAAAAGCTGTCTTATATGACAAGAATTTGAAGTCTACAGTATTCAGAGGTTCAAAAGGAACTTCTTTGAGCTTCAGTAGAACCCAAGCTAAATTCCATTTAGGAATTAACCTAAGAGTTCTAGGTCTATTTATTGAAAAGCTTTTTACTAACTTAGATAAAGAAATATTAGATCCAATTTGTAAGCTATCATGATGAGCATATGTGTCCGATAGCATATACCTATAACCCTTAATGGTTACTGGCTGCAGTTTGAGTTCATCAAGCAAGTAGACCAAAAAAATAGCAATGTCTGGAATGGAAGGATCATAAACATCTATCGACTGATCCTTACACCAACGAGAGAAAACTTTCCACTTTGCTGAATAATTTAGCGAAGAGGATGCCCTCCTACAGTTAGAAATTGCGTCCACTGCTTGTCGTGTAAATTTCTTGCTGTGCAAGAAGGACGGCACAATGGAAATATGTGAAGGTTGAGACCTTTCAGGTTATGATGCAGTGTACGAGATATCCCCTGAGAGAGAAGGTCCTCCCACGGCGGAAGCTTCCAAGGAACATCCCATAACAGACACCTGTGTAGATTTATCCATGGTTTCTGAGACGACAGAGATGCTACCAACAGTATCTTGCAGTGCGATCGCTTGATCTTTAGCAAGATCTGTTGAATCAACAGAGTTGGAGGATACGCGTATCCTATCATTCCGTCCCAAGAGATCGAGAGAGTGTCTACTGCAAACGCTCGAGAATCTGGGCATGGCGACACATACGTCTGCAACTGATTGTTGAGGTGTGTCGCAAACAAGTCTATCATTGGTCGATGCCATTGGTAGCATATCTGATTGAACACTCGCTTGTTGAGAGTCCATTCTGACGGTAACATGTGACCTTTCCGAGAGAGTGAGTCTGCTAGAACATTCAGACGACCCAGAATATGACGGACCGACAGAAGAACATGATGCTCTAGAACAAACAGAAGAATTGTTTCCATTAGGTCGAATATCGGAATCGAATGAGTGCCTCCTTGGTTCCGAATGTACGCTACTACCGTCGAATTGTCCAACAGTATTGAACCTGTGAATTCCAAAATCCAAGTTTACATCACATCTCTTTGATGTTTATGTGCTTGTTCAGGAACACCGGATCCCAAAGGCCCTGGCACCCCTAATCTGTTGGGCTCAATGTTGCGCCCCAACCTGCTTGACTCGCATCTGTCATAATCATAAAAAACAGATCTGGCAGTTACAGTGGAACTCCGGAGTCAACCACTGAATATCTGCCCAAGTCTGAATCTCTTGTTTTACTTGGTTCGATAAAACGATATTTGTTTCGAGTGATTGAATCTTCACACTCCAATTTTGAGTGAAAAATATCTGGAGTTGACGTGTGCGCAAGCGACCCATCGGAATGAGATCCGCCGCTCCGCATAATCCCATCAGTCGCATGAATTCCCTCACTGTTACTACGTCTGAGTGTAGACAAAAACGAGCATAGCAACTGACTAACTTCGCTCTGGGCAACAGAAGATGAACCAGATTGTTGTTAGTCTCGAAGCTCATTCCCAAGTGAATGAACGACTTGGACAGAGCTAGATCTGACTTCTTTTTGTTTATGATGAAACCAAGACGTCGGGGCAATTGAAGCAGCAGACTCTGAACATCTGAAGAACTGTTTTGTTGCCGTACCCCTGAAGAATGTCATCCAAGTAGGCTGATGTTACCGCAGACGAATGAGCTCGGAAATAAGCCATTACCGAGTTCATAATTCAAGTGAAAGCCCAGAGTGCTAGATTGAGTCCGAACTACATCGCTCGGAACTGATAAATGACTCCTAAGACGGTGAAGCGAAGGTACTTTCGGAATGCCGGATGTACCATGACATGAAAGTACGCATCCTTGAGATCTATGGTTGATGCATAATTGTCCACTCGAATGCTCGCCCTCACTGATCGAATGGTCTCCATATAGAACTTTGGAGCCACGATCAGTTTGTTTATCCAACTCAGATCTATAACTGGACGGAACAAGCCGTCTGGCTTCGGTACCAGGAACAGGTGACTGTAAAAACCCAGGGATTCCTGGTTTTTCATGACCTCTGTTGCATTCTTCTCCAAAAGAGATTGCACCTCTGATAGAAGTGAATCTCTTTTTTGAAGATTGTATGGAAGCTGAGTCCAGCGCAGACTTCATGTTAACGGAGGTTTTTCTCGGAAAGATAGCTTTAGGCCAAAAGATAACCTCTTTTACCCATCGCTCACCTGTAATTGACAACCAATTGGTCAAAAACTTTGTCAGCCTTCCGCCCACCGGACCGCAATAAAGGTCCTGACCATCACCTCCTGGATCTGCGTGCGAGGCCTGCGGGAAGAGAAACTACATCCTCCCCGTGCAGCACCTCGACCTGTCGACCTAGGGGCATCGGACCGGTTGTCTCGGGCAGAACTATGTCCCCTACCTGAGTCACTACTCTGACGGTCTCTGGAGTAAGAGCTAGAGGATTTTTTATATCCTTTATAGGAGCTTCCCTTGGACGTACTCGAACCAGAGGCGCCTGTCTTACTCTTCTCTGATGCATCAGGTCTTTTAGAAACCGACTTAAAAAGCAGAGAATCTGAAGCATTCTTGGTAATCTGTTCATAGATTGAAGAAAGCTTACCATCAAAGAGAAAATCCCCGGAAACCGGAGCGACTCGAGAGTTTTTCACCTTTGAATCCACCATAATGGATGAAGCCAGGGCAGCATCATGTCTAACCAACTCCAAATTAGCCACTGATAAGGAGGAGTTATACGTGGAAAATGCAATAGCCTTAGAAAGAACTCTTAAGGATGAGCGAACGTCCTTGAATTCTTTACCGTCGAGACATTGCACTAACGCTCTTGAAACGTGATCTGCGTATGACAATGCGTCTAAATTCGCTCTATTAGACAAAATCATCGTCTCCAAAGTACTAGGGAGAATAGACAAAGCTGAAGGCAGGGACAATACTAAGTCCTCAGCCTGATGGTCTAAATGCAGACGAACTCTCGGTATGCCCTGTCCTGCCATTGCAAATCTATTCTTACTATTGATGAACAGCAGATGCAGAGCACGTTGAGATAAGAAACTGTTCTTGCCTGACTTGGAGGCTAAATTAAAAATAGCGTCATTAAGCAATTCAAACGTCAATGAGACACTGCTGGACTGGACCAGATAATCAGGAACATCTTCCTTAATATAGCTAAAAAAGTCAGTATCCAATGACGCTATCAGTCTCTTATCCTTTGTCATAGTAACCTGGTCCGATGGAACAACGTCTGGAAGGTGTTGACGGATAAACTCCATCACCGCCTTATGTTGTTCCAAAAGGGAAAAATCCAGCTCAGTAATTTTCCTTCACCATCCGACTGGACCAGATGAGAATCCCGGTTGTCCCTGTCTGACCTTGCATAGGAACGAACCGACCCAGCTTCATCCGACAGTTCCTGATCCGAAACTGTTGTAGGATGTTCCGTAGGTTGCTGGGATGCTGCGATGAGCTGCACTATCTGTGATAGCAAGTCCGTCATGGAAGCCTGTGGAGCTGAGGTCCTTTGTTGCTTAGCCGCTGGAAGTTCCCTGGAACGGTGTGTCCCACATAATCCTTTTATGCGAATGTCCCGACTGATGAGGCCTCGTGCCCCTGGCTATTGGATGGTGTGACCTAGCCGACATGGAATCCTTTGTCAGCGAAGCAGGCTGGATATGAGGTCACAAAGCCAAGGTGTGGTCGTGGGTGCCGATGTGCTGAAGAGGAAGCCAATAGACTAGCCGATGCCGGCTGTCTATAAGACGAAGCATCCCGAACAGGAGGTGTGGACGTGTACTCCGACTGATAAACGTTATGAACAACAACATCTGGATACGGCTCGGGCTAGAGGCCGTATTTATGAACCGATCTTTACGTAACTTCTTGGGTATCTTTGTTATGACCGTGGGACGAGAACGAGTGTTTTTGGGTGCGGTCTAAAATTCAAGATGGCTGCCAGTGGCCATTTTGTACCGAAATTAGGTCTAATCAGTTTTTTGTACACAACTTCTATACAGCTCAGACTAGAGGACATATTTATGAACCAATCTTTTCGAAACTTCTTGGGTACCTTTGTTATCACCGTGGGATGAGAGCGAGTGTTTTTGGGTGTGGTCCGAAATTCAAGATGGCTGCCAGCCGCCATTTTGTACCGACGATGCAGAAATCTGTTTTTTGTACAGAACTTCCATATGAAAGCTCTGATTTGAATAAATTTTTTGTTTGAATGTTTAGTACCATGGGATGCATGACATATAATACGTTTTTTTTCTCGTGCGTAAATTGTGCAAATTAGACTAATTTTGATGTTTTTTGGTGTTACTTTCAGCACTGTAAGTACAAATGCCAATATGGCTCGGGCTAGAGGCCGTATTTATGAACCGATTTTTACGAAACTTCTTGGGTACCTTTGGTATCACCGTGGGACGAGAACGAGTGTTTTGGGGTCCGGTCCAAAATTCAAGATGGCCGATGGCAGCCATTTTGTACAAAATTAGGTGCAATCAGATTTTTGCACAGAACTTCCATATGAAAGCGCTGATTTGAATAATTTTTTGTGTGAATGTTTAGTACCATGGAACACATCACATATAATACAGGGTTTTTTTGTCGTGCAGAAATTATGCAAATTAGATGAACTTTGATTTTTTCAGTGCGGCTTACACACAGTAAGTACACATGTCAATACAGCTCAGACTAGAGTCTGAATTTATGAACTGATCTTCACGAAATGTCTTGGGTACCTTTGTTATCACCTTGGGACGAGAACGAGTGTTTCTGGGTGCGGTCTAAAATTCAAGATGGCTGCCAGTGGCCATTTTGTACCGAAATTAGGTCTAATCAGTTTTTTGTACACAACTTCTATACAGCTCAGACTAGAGGACATATTTATGAACCAATCTTTTCGAAACTTCTTGGGTACCTTTGTTATCACCGTGGGATGAGAGCGAGTGTTTTTGGGTGTGGTCCGAAATTCAAGATGGCCACCAGCAGCCATTTTGTACCAAAATTGGTGCAATCAGTCTTTTGTACAGAACTTCTGTGTGAAAGTTCTGATTTGAATAAATTTTTGTATGAATGTTTAGTAACATGGAATACATCACATATTTAAGGGTTTTTTTCGTGTAGAAATTATGCAAATTAGATGAACTTTGATTTATTCAGTGCTACTTACACAATGTAAGCACACATGTCAATTCGGCTCAGGGTAGAGGCTGTATTTATGAACCGATCTTCATAAAACTTCTTGGGTACCTTTGTTATCACCTTGGCACGAGAATGAGTGTTTCTGGGTACGGTCCAAAGTTCAAGATGGCTGCCAGTGGCCATTTTGTACCGAAATTAGGTCCAATCAGTTTTTTGTCACAAGTTCTATACAGCTCGTATTTATGAACTGATCTTCACAAAACTTCTTGGGTACCTTTGTTTTCACCTTGGGACAGGAACGAGTGTGTTTTGGGGTGCCTTTGTTATCACTGAGCTATGAGAACAAATATTTTGGGGTTCAGTCAGACCCACTCTGGGACTCAAAGATTTTTTTCTAGTTTAGCATCTGACTGTCACCCATCCTTACAATACTTTACCTATACATTTGTTACAGGCTACGGTCAGTATTTATGACGCCAAAGTTGAGCTAATAAAAATTATAAGTTACAGCCCTGAACACATCCAACCACTGTTTCTTCCTCTCATCCTCTTATTGCATCCTTGGATCCACCATTTCCATCATGATATTGTGTCTGGCATGATTTTAACTGAGATTTATAAGCACAGAAGTCAGTGAGATGTAACTGACAGAAGGGGCAAACAAAGAATGAGGCTTGGCGCCAATTTCGGTACTTCCTTGACACTGCACATGTGCAGTAGGTAAAAGTATGGAGGACCATATAGGACATTAGTTTTTTTGATTTAGATGCAAATTTTGGGGATGGGGGGGGGGGGGGGGCAAAATTTGTGTTTGGCCCTGAATTTTTAAGAGTTAGCACTAGCTTAGTCTGGGCCATTGGTTACAGTATCAAAATCTGATATTTTGGCACTTTTCCATATATCCAAAGGCCATAACTCACACAGAATAATGCAATCAGCATGAAACTCAAACTTGATCTGTAAGTCGTTATTCTATAGTAGTTTACCAAAAATGAAATCATTCTGAAGCGTTTCCAAAAAAAGTCTGGAAAACTGATATTTTGGCTCTTTTCCATATTTCCAAGGACCATAACTCACACAAGAATAATGCAATCAGCATGAAACTCAAACTTGATCTGTAAGTCATCGTTCTATAGTAGGTTACCAAAAATGAAATCATTCGGTTGAAGCATTTCCAAAGAAAGTCAGGAAAACTAAAGTGTGACTGACAGAGAGACCGACAGACTGATGGATGGACAGAGTGCAAATCTATATACCCATCCGGTGATGCCGGTAGGGGACTAATAATCGTGCACTCTTCCTGTGCTCTATACATTTTTCTTGTAAGAGTTTTATTGGGAAACCTCTTTATTATTTATAAGTTCAAGAATAAAAATGCATGTCTTGGGAAAGGACCATGACAATAAGCAGTATACTTAGAACTGGAAGTTCAATGTGTAGCAAGCTTCTTTCACAGTTTTTTTCTATATAATACAATGTTCCAATAAGAGTAAAATCCTCACCCTCTGATTGGATGACAGCTGGCGTACTTACTTTTATGTTTCAGCTCCAGTAGCAAATGTTACCGTCTGACGTCACCACATGATACATTTGAAATGACGCTGCCCGTTTTGTAATTGCTTCATCAACTTAGTGACCAGCAAGCTGCTTCATTTTTCTAGATTTTTTGCATGTGCAGGAGACAGTGTTTCAGATGAAGCATTGTTTAAATTACAAACTGATTTACAATTTGAACAGAGATGGAATGAGTTTATCTGGTTTATTGATTATTTATCCAGTGCCATCGTGTGTACATGGGAGGTTTATTTACTAAACCTGTGGTCGTTAAAAGTTGCCTTGAACAAGGCAACTTTTAACGATCACAAGTTTAGTAAATAAGCCTCCTGTGTTCCATGATGTAGGTATTGGGATATAGGTAGTGTCTTATTGGAACATATGCGTTATTGTGTTGAACCACCGAGCATCGATGAGCAACTGTCAGCTCCTCAACATTCTAACTCTGTTCAGGCTCCGCTCAAGCAGAGCAACAGCAGTTGAAGGCATGTGCACCATCGACGTACAGTATGCCCTAGTACACAGGGTCATCGAGCCCACATGGAGGCAACCAGAATAAAGTGTCTTGCCTAAGAACATTATACAGGTTGTCCTGGATGGGGATCGAACTCGGAGGCCCACTATTTTGGCATAGTTAACTTCAAGCTTGCAATATTTATAATGCAGAAGAACCCTATTGATAAGGCCCCATAAAGTAGATCTTCTGTTTCTGAGGCCATTTTTTGTAAAATAGCATGTGGTGGGCTGTTTTTTTATTTCATTTTTTATTTTTGTAATTATTTCTTTGCCATCAAAAGTTCATGTTCTTGGTTTGTTTTATGTTTAAGGCCTCATAATCTACATAATACCATGGGTGGTGGTGTATTTTGTCCATTGAGTACAAGAAGGCTTTGCAATTGTTAAGCATTGCAAAGCCTTGTTGCACTCAAGGGTCAAATTATCAATTTCATTATCTTGGGTAAAATAACAGACATAAGGCGTAATAAAATTAAAAATCTGTTTCTCAGGCCCTCCCACATGGTCCTTTTGGCTGCCGCATGCTCTCTTTTTATGACCAATGCAAACTTGAAAAAATAAAAGTTAAAAAATTTATAGTAATTTATATATTTTTTATACTTACCAATGACCCAGACATAGCTGGTGCTAACTCTTAAAATATAGGGCCAAACACAAATTTTGCCCCCCAATCCCCAAAATTTGCATCTAAAACTAAAGAAAAACATGTCCTGAGAGGCCCTCCACACCTCGCCCCTACTGCGCATGCGCAGTGTCAAGGACGTTCCGAAATTGGCGCCATTAATCATTCTAATAACCAGTGCCTGGTAAGCGCTATGTACTCAGCGGGGAGGCAAGAGTTCCCAACTCCTGGGAGGGCCATCCCCGTCTGGGTCATTGGTAAGTATAAAAAATATATAAATTACTATAAATTTTTTAACATTTTTATACTGTACCAATGACCCAGACATAGCTGAATAGTAAAAAGGCTGGAGGGCCAAGGACATAGAGCAAAATGGAATACGCTCAATAAAATAAAATAGAGTCATCCCCTGTAGGGAAAAGAAGTAATAGGCCTTACATGTATCTTTCTTATTTATGATAAATTAGAAAGATACAACACCTTCCAAAAATTGAGCTTCATACATCCATGTACTCTATTAATATCCAATAATCCTTATACTAATAATTTTTAAAGTAAGCCAATAATAAAGTAAGTCTAGAGAATAGAGACTCTTATACTCCTAAAAGTGAGTGAGAATTGCATAATCATGTCCGTTGACATATGCAATATTCAAAAGCTATACTTTAAAAACTAAGACTTGAATGAATTTTATAAACTTAAACTTCTCACTAAACAACCATCCCAATAACAGCTCAGAATTACTAACTCCGGAGGAGGTATCCCCTTGTTTTCATAGTAAAAACAGGTGACCCAAGGGAACACCCTCCCCCCCCCTTTTTCTTGCCCTGGGTCAAATAGCCCAGAGCGAAGAGGGCAGCCGAACGGAGACACTGCCGAAACAGACAGCCTACCTAGCTATAGTAGCAACTGTTAAGTGAATGACATTCTGAGCAGTAGATAATAGACCTAACAATAGAGGCCTCCAGAAATGGACTCGATATTTCTGAGATAAAATTCATGAATGGATGGCTGAGCGCAATGAGCAGCCTTCAAAAATCTATAATAGCAACACTATTAATGTAAGCCCAAGAAGTAGAAGAACTCTTACTTCAAGAGCCGAAATCTTAAGCACAACTGCTAAGCCAATGATATACCATAAGCAGTACGCTAGTTAATAGAATCGATTAACAATAAAATGGAGCGTAACGTCCTTCTACTAGACATCAAAGACAGAAGAAGCTTACGCCCATGTAATAAACAGATAACTGTTTATAAATACATAAACTGTACCCGGAAAGAGTAAAGGCCTATGCCCATACGAAGACGGAAGGACCTTAAAATAATAGGTTCCGGATAATAGGAGCCTAACTCTTATGCAACAATCCAACCTAAATAGTAACGGAAGTATTGATTCCGAAACTATGAAAGTGAAAATCATCCATCGATAGTGCATGAAACTCACTGACTCTACAGTAAAAGAGCTGTCTAAAAGGTCAGAATTTGAAAACTACTGTTTCCAGAGGCTCAAATGATTACTTAGCTAAATAAGAACCGAAGTTAAAATCCGTATAGGAATTTAATCTAAAGATTCTAAGTCTATTTATCAAAAAGTTACTAACTGACTTAGATAAAGAGACAAAAGACTCAATTGTAAACTATCGTAGAGTGCATAGGTATGAGGTAACATAAACCTATAACCTAAATAACAACAGGCTGCAGTAGATCTTGTGAAACAAGTATACTAAAAACTAGCAATGCGTAGTATGGAGGGATCAACCATATGAACATAATGATCCCTACACCACGACGGAAGAGCCTCCACTTTAGTCGCATAGAATAGCGAAGAAGAGGATCTCCTATAGTAAGAAATCGCGTCCAAAGCTCGTCCAGTACAGTGCTTACAATGCAATACGGACCACACAACGGAATACATGAAGGTTGCGACCTTGCTGGTTGTGATAAAGATGACACGATTTACCCAGTGAAAAAAGATCCTCACATAGAGGAAGATTTCACGTTAAAATCCACAGTAGACAAGAGAGTAAATTACTCATGATCTCTGTGAAGATAGAGATGCTATCAACAGAAATGTATTGTGGTTGTTTATCATAGCAATACCTGCTAAAACAACAGCGCCGGAGGATACACGTATCCTATCATTGCGTCCTATAGATCAATAGAGCGTTAACAGAATTAGCTCAGAGATCTGGACAAGCCAACACATACGTCTGCAATTGATTAGCAAGCTGTGTCATAATAAAACATCATTGGGCGCTCCCATAGATAGCAAATCTGATTAAATACTTGTTTGTTGAGAGTCCATTCTGACAGCAACAAGCGACCCGTAAGAGAACGGGAGTGCGATAAAACAATCAGACGACCCCGAATATGACGGACCAAAACTGAACTTGGTGTACTATAACCAACAGACGGATTCTTTCCATTAAATTGAATAACGGAAACGAAAGAGTGCCTCCCTGGTTCCGGAGATACGCCACTACTGTCGAATTAAAGGACAGGAATTTGGGCATGCATTTCTGAATAATGTTCATGCAATGACATAAAGCAAGCCTAAAAAACATTATTCCGCGGAAGTTAAACTGATAGCTAAAAGACTGCGGAACCCAAAGACCCTGGCACTTCGAATCCGTAGGGATCAGTATATATCCCAATCTGTTTGACTGGCAACCGTCATAACAGCCACACTAGGGTCCGGCAACTACGGCGGCACTCTCTGAGTCAACCACCGAATGTTTGCCCCAGTCTGAATCTCTTGTAACACTAGATAGACAAGAGAATGTATAAACCAGGCAATTCATGGATTGCCGGAAAGTTGCCGTCGAAGAGAAGCTCCTCCGAGAACGAAGCGACTCTGAGAGAGTTCTTAACCTACTATCCACGCGTGGATGTAGCTAGGGCTGCATCACGTCTAAACACTCCAATCAGCCACTGAAGGGCGGAGTTATACGTGAATAAAATACCGCCCTCAAAAGAAATTACATTGGGAATAATATCCCGTAAATCTTTTCTTGAAGACGTAATGATAACGCCTCAGTAAGGCGGATTACGTATAATAAAGCGTCTAAGTTAAGTCTACTATACATAATGTCGTTCCCAATATTGAAATTGGAAAAGACATAAACGGCGAAAAAGAATATATGCAGTCTTTAATCACACCGTCTAGACGCATATGAACTCTCGGTTTGCCCTGCTCTGCCAAAATAAACTATATGTAAAAAAGATAAAAAGGCAGAAATGAGCCACGCGGACAAGAAACTAAACTATCATGCTTAGTAGCAGGCTTGTATATATATATATAATATATAGCGTCGAAAAATAAAACACATGTTGTAATGACAATATTGGACTGCGTCGGTAAGTCAGGGACAAAGTCCCTGTACCGATCGAAAAATCCGAGTCCAATGACGCTATAAGTCTCTTATCCAAGATCGCAGCAATGAAGTCCGAAAAATAATCACTGGAAGAAATGACAGAAGATATGAAAGGCATCTTCCGATACTACTAAAGGGAAAACTCGAAATCTTTCGAATCCCTTTCGCCATCCTGTCGGACCCTATAAAGCGTTCGGTCGTCCGTAGCTTGATGCAACCGCGGACCGCACCGACCCAGCGCCGTCGGATAATTCCTGATTCGACCGAGAAACCGTCAATTGCTGGGATGCTGCGAAACAACTGTGCTAACTCGGATAGCACGTCCGTCACCGAGGCCTGAGGAGCAGCGGTCTTACGATGCATTGCCGCAGGAAGCTCCGAGATCGATACCCCGTGCATACTTCCAATATGCGAGCGAACGGAGTGTATAGGCCTCGTGTCCCTTGGCTACCGGATGGCGCGACCTATTCGCTGTGGAATCACTGAATGCCGAAACTGATCGGATACTCGAGGTCACGTAGCCAATGTGCGGTCGTGTGCCCTGCTGTGAGGATGAGGAAGCATTAAAGACAGTCTCTCGGACTGTCAATATAACGGAGCGTCCCGAGCAACGGACATATGCTCCGAATGTAAAATATCTGAACCACAACATGCGGTCCCCTATGTTGTTGGCTTCCTCCGATCTATCCTCAATCTGCCGTCACTGGGTGAGTACTAAAGTAATTAAAGTGCTCGCATCACCCAAATCTCCTTCCTAGACCGCAACGGACGAACCCGGTAGCCGAACCATTCGATGAATGTATGCTACACCGGGTGAGCTAGCGAATGTCATTCCGTAAGCGATAGACATATTCCATGAGCACTTATTGCCGCTAACTCTTCATTAACTATGACGACAGAGGCACACTTTTGAAAGACATCTCCATAACTCTTCGAACAAGAAACCAGAAATGCTTGGATAGCAAGCATAAAATAATAATATATATAGCGTCGTTCAATAATTCGAAAGCTTGTGTGACATTATTGGACTATGTCGGAACTGAGGGACGATGTCCCTGAACCGAACCAAAAATTTCTAAGTCCACCGACGCTATCAGTTTCTTATCCGGCATCGCAGCATATGTTGTTCCGAAAGGGAAAGCTTGAAATCCACCGAATCCCTTTCGGTATCCCGTCGGACCGGATGAAACTTTCGGACGTCCGTACCCGCTTCCGCGGAGCGTCCCGACCCAGCATCATCGGATAAAATATATGCGACAGATTCAGTTGATGCTGGGATGCTGCGATAAACTGTGCTATTAAGGAAAGCACGTCCGTTCCCGAGGCCTGTGCCGTAGCGGACTTACGATGCATTGCCGCTGGAAGCTCCGTGTACGTTGACTCCCGCACACTTCCTATGCGAACGTCCGGAGTCTGCAGGCCTCGAGTCCCCGGCTACCGACCCAGCGCTGTCGGATAATTCTCGATCCGACACCGTTTCTGTCGGCTGCTGGGATGCTGCGATAAGCTGTGCTATGTGCACAAGAATGTCCGGCGTCGAGACCTGCGGAGGCGCAGTCTATCGGTGCTTCGCCGAGGGCAGCTCCGCATCAGATGGCTCCCGCATACTTCCTATGCGAACGTCCGGAGTCCATCGGTCTCGAATCCCTGGCTGCCGGATGGTGTGACCTGGTCGCCGAAGAATCCTTGATCGGCGAAGCTGGTAATATATCGGCGGTCGCGCAGCCAAGGTGCGGTCGTGTGCGCTGATGAGAAGAGGAAGCCTTAGCAGTCTCAGCGGACTGCCTATACAACGGAGCGTCCCGAGCGACGGACGTATGCTCCGCTAACAACACATTTGTACCACAACATCTGGGGCCAGATGTTGTTGAACGAGAGAGGGGCCTCTCTCGCTTGCCGTCCGGATGGACCGGAACGAGCTATGAACCGGACTAAAAGGCTTCCTCCGTTCTCCCTCCGATCCGCCGTCACTGGGTGTGCATTAAGTTAAATTTATAGTGCTCGCATCACCCCAAAATTCCTTCTAGACCGCAACGGACGAACCCGGCTGCCGAACCATTCGGTGAATGGACGCTACACCGGGCGAGCTAGCGGACGTCAAAGGCCGTCGAACCTACTAGGGTCCTCTTAGGCAATTGGCGTATTACATGAGCACTTTTCCGCTAGCCCTTCATTAATTGTGACGACGGAGGCACACTGATGGAAGACATCACAGATACATCACCCTAATCTTGATCGTCTGAAATAGAAATTGATAAAGTAGAGTGACCCTGCGGGGAAAGGATCGGAGTGTCCAAATCCCCAACAACATACCGTGACATACGCTTCCCATATTGTCATCGAAATCATACGATACAGAACAGGAGTTAATGCGAGTACACTGACCACATATAGAATGATAATAAGGTCAGAGGAAGACTTCCTCCTAAAACAATTGATCAATATCCTTTCAATGAGAAAAGAAAACAAGTCCTGGTACTCGCACTAACCCCTGGCAATCAAATACATAATAATAATATGATCCATTAATATAGAAAAAATAATTGAAATCAAAATATTTTGAAAAAATATTTTTTCAGAACAGCCCAAGTTTCTGAAAAGTAACGTTGAGCCCCAATGGATCCCAAGCCCAAGTGTGGACAAAAATTTTAAAAATATTTTAAACAATTTATTCAACACTTACGAACAATAATAATGTATCTAGTTATGATTAAAATAACATAAAGATATTATTATTTAGAAATCCCCCCCTCACACAGAGGGCTGTTGTAAATGTAAACAATGAGTGTAAAAACACTAAAATAAGACTCCAGGCACCCAGGCCCGAAATCAGTTACCAAAAATACACCATCTGATGCAAAACAGAGACTTCCAGGGAAGAAACTGCAGAACATCAGATGGTAGATGCAGAACAGAACGCCTAACCACCCGTAGGTGAAGACGTAAACATGGGGAAAGAACAGAATTCATTCTGTTATTAAGCTAAAACTCCCAGGAAATTTTAGTAATAATAATTACAGAAACTATGCCAAAAGCATGGGAGAATAGCAAGGGGGAACTTAAAGGACAGGGAGAGAGGAAAAACACTTGAAAAAACAGTGTAACTAAATAATCAGAATGACAACAAAATGGCTGCTGCCTTGAAAATAGGTAACTTAACATAATTTCATTAAAAAATTTTAAGTTACAGCCCTGATAATATTCTGTCACACATTCTTTTCCTCTCCTCCTTTTCTATCCTCCTTAGAATCACCATTTCACTAATATTTATGTGTCTGGCATCATTTAAACTGAGATTTAAAAGCACAAAGATCAGTCAGATGTTAACTGATGAAGGGCCAAACTTAGAATGATTAATGGCGCCAATTTCGGAACGTCCTTGACACTGCGCATGCGCAGTAGGGGCGAGGTGTGGAGGGCCTCTCAGGACATGTTTTTCTTTAGTTTTAGATGCAAATTTTGGGGATTGGGGGGCAAAATTTGTGTTTGGCCCTATATTTTAAGAGTTAGCACCAGCTATGTCTGGGTCATTGGTACAGTATAAAAATATTAAATGGTTTATGTCCGATATTTTACACAAGTTAATAAAACTGATAAATTTGTCCCTTGAGTGCAACAAGGCTTTGCAATGCTTTAGCACCCAAGGGTCGAAATACACTACCACCCTTGCTATTCTGTACATTATGAGTCCTAAAACATAAAATAAACCAAGAATATGAACTTCTGATGGCAAAGAAATAATTACAAAAATAAAATATAAAATAAAAAACCGCCCGCCCACATGCAATTTTACAAAACTTGGCCTGAGAAACAGAACATCTACTTTGTGTGGCCTAAACCATTCAATTTTGTAAGTTTGCATTGGTTATAAAACGAGAGCATGCAGCAGACAAAAGGACCATGTGGGAGGGCCTGAGAAACATTTTTTTAGGTATAATATATAACTTTTAAAAGACAAATCGTTCACCACACCTTTTATACAAATGTACCCAGGAAAACCTTTACCTAATAAATCGGCAGCATCTGTCAACGTAATTTAGCAGTTGGAAAGAATTTGTTTTTCAAAAAATCTCAACAAAAACAATAACTTGTGACCCTTCATGGAATGAGCTCAACAAGTTCGTTCCAATGAGGAGTCACATAACATGGTTTGTTCAAAGTTTGGGGAAAATTTGGAAAAAAATAGTATTTAAAATAACAAAATTTTGATATCCTGGGCATTGGGTAACGGGTTAATGGTATATAGGTTATAAAGTAAAAACCTGTTAATAAATGAAAACAAATTAAATTGATAATACCCTAATGGTCGAACATCAACATTTAATCCATTGCGTGTTGTTTGACCCTGCTCCATGAGCTCTGTCAAATAAAGTACTATAGGAGAAATTTACCACTAAAATGTGGGAGAATACCCATTTGTGGGGTAACTGAATAAACCTGTCAACAGAACAAGTGTAAAAAGAATTATTTCAGCAATGTTTGACCTAAAACTTACTTCCAGAAATGTCTTCACTATCAGTTGTTTTCCATTTGAGTCTATGTAGATCAGCTGATTTTAAGTTACCACCGAGAACTAACTCCACTATACTTGATATTTTAAATGGAACAAATAAATTCTGCAACAAAAATAAATAACTTGATGACAAAAAGAAATCAAGGCTCATATATTTGATAGATTTTCTTATTTCAAAATGACATTTTATTTTTAGAGTCAACAAGTCAAATAAGAATGGTTGTTCACTGTGGCACTGATTTGTCCCAACTGGAAGGGTGCAGAATAGTTTGTAAAAATCTGAGATTCAAAGATTTATTCTTATAGATTAACCCTCAAATCTTACAGACCTTCGGTTTTTAGGCATGCAATTGTGCTTGCACACCATCACACACCTGGTTTCCAAAGGCTGGGTACTAAAAGTGGGCACCTCACAAATTGTGGGCATGCAGACATAGACTGAAGCTAGCGATATTCAGTATTTTGTATACAGTGGAACCATGTTAATTGAATTAGCCAGTTTGCCAATAAAAATTATTCAATTAACAGGAGTATTCAAATAACAGGGATTGTGTCACTTTTCTGTATTCTAGAGATAAACTTAGCAATTATTCTATTATATCTTGTTTGACAGAACTCCATGAGCTCTGTCAAACAAGATATAATAGATTAAATGCCTGTATTGGATGAACTGAAGACAAATAGGTCTATAAACAAAGACTTAGATGTGAGTCTTCCATGGAAGACGTGTGTCGCCTGTTCTAAGTGGAAAAGGGGCATAACTCTGGAAAAAATACAGCGGATCAAAAAATAAAATAGGAGGTGCACAATGCCATTATGTGATAAAGAATCACTGAAAGTTTCATTAAAATCCATTCATAGGTTAAAGAGGAGTGGCGGATAAGAGAAAGTGTGACGCGGAAGATGCAGACGACGACGCGGACGATGCAAGACGACAAAAGTAATCTCTGTATGTCGCTCCCCACTTCGTGGGGCAGGCGACACAAAAAACTGGGGAGAGTCAACGTAATTTCTCGACAGGAACAAGATTTTTTATTCAGTTAACAGAAGTTTACTCAATAACCTGTATTCAATTAACAGGTCAAATTTGTACTGGAGGTAAGGTAAATGGTTTTGTGTTGAGAAATTATATTCAATTAACAGGGTTATTCAGTTAAGAAATATCCAATTAAGGGTATTCCACTGTAACAAGAATCATCAGTACATTTTTCAATACTGTCACTGATACGGCAAATTAAAACATAATCAGTGTACTAAAAAGTCGGTTTTATCCTGGTATGCAAATTTCAACTCGCTTATCATGATTTACAGAAAGTAAATTTTCTTCACTGGTGCAGATTATAATTGGTTTAAACTAGAGTTGTAGGTTAACCGAAACCAAACCAAGGTTTTTATTTTCTTTTAAAAACCGAAACCGTCGACATCCCGTAATTTAAGGTTTTTCATTTAAATACTCTCTTGCTGCAGAAATTCACAGAATGTAGCCACCCCAGAGTAGTGAGAGTACCCAGACACTGCCAATGGCAATCTTGGGAAAGATTAAAATAGAGAGTATTTTATCCGCGTTAGGTTCTTCCACTGTAGTGCAAGCCTGTTGTAAACAATTGAGGTAGGTTGATAAGAAATTCACAGAATGTAGCCACCCCAGAGTAGTGAGAGTACCCAGACACTGCCATTGGCAGTGTCTGGGTACTCTCACTACTCTGGTAAGGCTACATTCTGTAAATTTCCGACATTTCAGTTTAGTTGTGTTTGCAGCTTTCCTCAAGTTGCGTGTAGGTGTCAGACCTCGAAAAATGGCCAAGCACAATAAAAGTTCTGTATATTTAGGTAATTATTATATTGGCCTTCCTGATTCTTCATGTATTATAGCTTATTTCGGGCATTCATTGAGTTTCACTCAATTTCACTACTATTCAGTTATAACTCCGGACATAAGAATGAGTTTTATTGAATTTTACATGGCCTCATGAACAAACCGAAAACCGAACCGAACCGAGGTTTTTCTCCACCTGAAAAACCAAAACCGAAACCGAACAAGAAATTTAAAAACCTACAGCTCTAGTTTAAACTTGGGTTTTTTCCATTTTACCACCCTGTCTGCCTTTGCAGACCATGGAATGTTTCTTTATTATTTTTCTTTCCCAACTCTTCAAGTGCTTTGTCCAACAGTCACCATTATTACGAAAGCAAATGAATATTGTTTACCTTGAATTTGAAACAAGTTCAGGTGAGATGAGAAGACACATATATTACAGCATGCACATTGGACATTTCGACCAATGACATTCCTGCTATTAAAAACCTGGAAATTTTCCTTGGGAAATGCCAAGGAATTCGCTGTATTTTACATTTGTATTTCAAAGTGATTGGCTGTTTGCACACGCTGACGTCATGATAGCATCTTGCCTATAAAGTAGTGTACACAAAGGTGTTTGATACAAGACCTATGCAAGATACTTTATTGTTTTCAAACAAACAAAAGTTAGTCATTTGTGCTTCCTTAGTCAAGATAGATGAGATGAAACTTAACCAGACCATTACCACAATCATTTAACTAGAGGGGGTATCAGTACCCCGTGGCTCACCAACAGGTGGCCAATGTAAAGGGGTGGCTGGAGTAAAAAAAAAAGTTCAAAACCTGTACACAAAAGTCCAAAATTAAAGTAATTTAGCAGCTAAAGGGTTAAATAATATAATAATAGCCCCTAAGAAGCATCCTAACATAACATAGGAACCATGGCATTATGCTACAAGGTAAGTCTCCACTTTGAAGAGAAGAAAGACAAACCTCAAAACCTGCACATAAAAGTAAAAAAAAAAGTATCAAATTTGTTTCAATGGGTTAAAATTGAGAAAAAATACCCTGATAATGTCACAGTAACCACCATGGCAATATGCCAGTAAGGTGAAACTCTACCTGAAAAATATCCACTTTTAAGAAAAGAAAGAAAAACCTCAAAACCTGCACATAAAAATCAAAAAAGTATCACATTTGTTTCAAAGAGTTAAAATTTAGAAAAATACACTGAAAATGTTACAGTAACCACCATGGCAATATTCCAGTGAGGTAAAACTCCACTTGAAAAAAATATCAAAACCTGCACACAAAGGTACAAAACCTGCACAGAAAAGTCCAAAATTAAAGTAAATAAGTAGCTAAAGGGTTAAATAATATACTAATAGCCCTAAGAAGCATCCTAACATAAAATAGGAACCATGGTAATATGCTATAAGGTAAGTCTCCACTTTGAAGAAAAGAAAGACAAACCTCAAAATCTGCACAAAAAAGTAAAAAAAAAAGTATCACATTTGTTTCAATGGGTTAACCCTTTACCCAACGAATCCCCCGCATCCGCCCACGTAATATACAAATACAGCTGGTGAAAAAATATTATTTTTCGAAAAATTTCAACAAAAACACATCATGTGACCCCTCTTTGGAACGAGCTCCTCGAGCTCATTCCAAAGAGGGGTCACATGATATGGTTTTGTTGAAATTTTTTAAAATGAAAGTGTCAATGACACTGTAGCTCAACTTGTCAAGACAAAGACATGTACATGTATAGTATGTGACACAGCAATGACAAACATCTAGGTAATGACCTGATAACAAAGGTACATATAAAGTATTGTAACGGTCTGTACATAATACTGACCGTTGCCTGTAACAAATGTATAGGTAAAGTATTGTAAAGGTGGGTGACAGTCAGATGCTGAACTAGAAAAAATCTTTGAGTCCCAGAGTGGGTCTGACTGAACCCCAAAATTTTTGTTCTCATAGCACAGTGATAACAAAGGCACCCCAAAACACACTCGTTCCTGTCCCAAGGTGAAAACAAAAGTACTCAAGAAGTTTTGTGAAGATCAGTTCATAAATACGAGCTGTATAGAACTTGTGACAAAAAACTGATTGGACCTAATTTCGGTACAAAATGGCCACTGGCAACCATCTTGAATTTTGGACCGTACCCAGAAACACTCATTCTCATCCCAAGGAGATAACAAAGGTACCCAAGAAGTTTTGTGAAGATCGGTTCATAAATACAGCCTCTACCCTGAGCCATATTGACATGTGTGCTTACATTGTGTAAGTAGCACTGAATAAATCAAAGTTCATCTAATTTGCATAATTTCTGCACGAAAAAAAACCCCTTACAATATGTGATGTATTCCATGTTACTAAACATTCATACAAAAATTTATTAAAATCAGAACTTTCATACAGAAGTTCTATACAAAAGACTGATTGCACTAATTTTGGTACAAAATGGCTGCTGGTGGCCATCTTGAATTTCGGACCACACCCAAAAACACTCGCTCTCATCCCACGGTGATAACAAAGGTACCCAAGAAGTTTCGTAAAGATTGGTTCATAAATATGGCCTCTAGTCTGAGCTGTATAGAAGTTGTGTACAAAAAACTGATTAGACCTAATTTCGGTACAAAATGGCCACTGGCAGCCATCTTGAATTTTAGACCGCACCCAGAAACACTCGTTCTCGTCCCAAGGTGATAACAAAGGTACCCAAGACATTTCGTGAAGATCAGTTCATAAATACAGACTCTAGTCTGAGCCATATTGACATGTGTACTTACTGTGTGTAAGCCGCACTGAAAAAATCAAAGTTCATCTAATTTGCATAATTTCTGCACGAGAAAAAAACCCGTATTATATGTGATGCATCCCATGGTACTAAACATTCGCACAAAAAAATTATTCAAATCAGGGCTTTCATATGGAAGTTCTGTGCAAAAATCTGATTGCACCTAATTTTGTACAAAATGGCTGCCATCGGCCATCTTGAATTTCGGACCGGACCCCAAAACACTCGTTCTCCTCCCACGGTGATACCAAAGGTACCCAAGAAGTTTCGTAAAGATCGGTTCATAAATACGGCCTCTAGCCCGAGCCGTATTGGCATTTGCACTTACAGTGCTGAAAGTAACCCCAAAAAACATCAAAATTAGTCTAATTTGCACAATTTACGTACGAGAAAAAAACCCGTATTATATGTGATGTATCCCATGGTACTAAACATTCATACAAAAAATTATTCAAATCAGAGCTTTCATATGGAAGTTCTGTACAAAAAACAGATTTCTGCATCGTCGGTACAAAATGGCAGCTGGCAGCCATCTTGAATTTCGGACCGCACCCAAAAACACTCGTTCTCGTCCCACGGTCATAACAAA
The DNA here is from genome assembly GCA_031216915.1 of Pictodentalium vernedei. NCBI lineage: Eukaryota > Metazoa > Mollusca > Scaphopoda > Dentaliida > Dentaliidae > Pictodentalium > Pictodentalium vernedei. The sequence goes on from CM062297.1 coordinate 165,811,904, forward strand.
GATACCCAAGAAGTTTCGTAAAGATCGGTTCATAAATACGGCCTCTAGCCCGAGCCATAGCAGCTTGGCACTTACAGCTCTGAAAGTAACACTAAATATATCAAAGTCAGTCTAATTTGCATAATTTACGCACGAGAAAAAAACCCGTATTATATGTGATGTATCCCATGGTACTAAACATTTATAGAAAACTTTATTCAAATCAGAACTTTCATACAGAAGTTCTGTACAAAAAACTGATTTTTGCATCATCGGTACAAAATGGCCACTGGCAGCCATCTTGAATTTCGGACCACACCTAAAAACACTCGTTCCCGTCCCAGGGTCATAACAAAGGTACACAAGAAGTTTCGTAAAGATCGGTTCATAAATACGACCTCTAGCCCGAGCCATAGCCAATTGTTGACGTACGGACAGACAGACAGATGGCCAGACGGACGGATGGACAGACGGACGACGGGCCATGACAATAGCTCAAATTTGACTTCGTCAAAGTTGAGCTAAAAATTTTAAAAAATGATATTTAAAATAATGAATTTTGAAATCGTCTGCCTTAGAAACCTTAGAAACAGATTTTAAATTTTTTTGGCCTTATTTTAAGTTTTGAGGCAAGCTGATTTAAACATTTCTTGTGAGAAATGCAAATGCACACTTCAGAATGTGATGTCTGTTGTGAAGATAATATTATGAAGACTCATCAGAGTCTGTTTCATTCCGAAGTCAGGAATTACACCTGAAATGTCCACTGCAATCACGAACAAAGTATCTGCTGATTAACCGACATTTTGAGTGAAATTATTAGCAGATGTTTTAGTCTATCAGGCAGGAGTTTTGGGTGAACTTGCTAGCAGACGTTTCGTCCCTACATGTTGTTTGGCAGCAAACAGTAAAAAGTAATCAGTACAAAAAAAAGTGTGTCGGAGTTAGAAGAAAAAAAAACATTATTATTTTTGTGACTATATTTTTCCAAAATTGAAGGACTGTCCTTAAAGGTCTGGAGATTTTAAATATTTTCGCTAAATGTTTACAGTCTACATCCTGTGACTTTGCAGTTGTTTGTTCGCAAGTCTTGGCTTCCAAGTTGCAATCAGCAAGTTCCCCACCGATAGAATATGGTGAAAGCTTCAAGCATCAAGGTATCCTCTCATAAAAAAATTTCAAACAACAAGTCACTCCAAGCAACATATTTAGAACACACAAAATAGAGAAAAGGCTTCAAGCTTCTTGGGAAAAACTTCAAACAGCAGCAAGTTACCCACTCAATCTTTAAGTTATCCAGTCAAGCTTCAAGATATCCACTCATAAAACCTAGAAACGTTTCAAGCAGCAAGTACCCACTCAAGCTTCAAGTTATCCATTCATAAAACCTGCAAAAACTACATGTAGCAAGTAACACACTCATACTTACAAGTTATCCACACAAAAGACCTAGAAAAACTTTAGGAAAAAAAGTTACCCACACAAAAAATCTGTGAAAAGGCAGCAAGTTACAGTACAGTTACCGTGGACTGTCATAATCCATGCATGGACAGGGATGTCCACGCATGCATTTAACAGGTAATTAAAATCAGCAGCAGCAAAATTTTAATTAATGAAGCACCAGGTTGTACCTGGTGCTTCATAAATTCAATTTTTGATGATTATTTATATAATCAGTGTTTGGAATCTAATATTATTGCATCCGTGGAAGCATTGCTCACCAGTGAAAGTGACCAATCCATAGCAACCATACTGTACACATTCAAGCAGCAAGTTATCCACTCAAGCTTCAAAGTTATTCACTCATTAAACCTGGAAAAGTTTCAGGCAAGAAGGTACTCACACATAAACCTTTAAAAAACTTCAGGCAGCAAGTTACTCACTCAAGCAGCAAGTAACCCACTCATAAAACCTTGAACACCTTCATGCAGCAATTTACTCACTCATAAAACCTTGGACAGCTTCAAGCAGAAAGTTATGCACTCAAGTCACAAGACACAAATTTAAGCTTCAAGTTACCTACTGAAGCTTCAAGTTATCCACTTATTAAACCTGAAAAAGTTTCAGGCAAGAAGGTACTAACACATAAACCTTTAAAAAACTTCAAGCACAAGTTACTCACTCAAGCAGCAAGTTATGCACTCATAAAACCTTGAACAGCTTCAAGTAGCAAGTTACTCACTCATAAAACCTTGGACAGATTCAAACAGACAGTTACTCACTCGAGCAGCAATTTACTCACTCAAGCAGCAAGCTACCTACTCATAAACTTTGGAACAGCTTCAAGCAGCAAGTTACCCAATCATAAACCATGGAACAGCTTCAAGCAGCAAGTTACTCACTCATGAAACCATGGACAGTTTCAAACAGCACGTTACACATTCAAGAAGCAATTTACTCACTGAAGCAGCAAGTTACACACTCACAAAACTTTGAACAGCTTCAAGCAGCAAGTTACCCATTCATAAAAACTTGGAACAACTTCAAGCAGCAAGTTACCCACTCATAAAACCTTGAACAGCTTTAAGCAGCAAGTTACCTAATTATAAAACCTTGAACAGCTTCAAGCAGAAATTACGCACTCACAAAATCTTGAACAGCTTCAAGCAGCATGTTACTCACTCATAAAACCTTGAACAGCATCAAGCAGCAAGTTACCCAATTATAAAACCTTGAACACCTTCAAGCAGCAAGTTACGCACTCAATAAACCTTGAACAGCTTCAAACAGCACGTTACTCACACAAGCAGCAAGTTACCCACTCATAAACCTTGGAACAGCTTCAAGCAGCAAGTTACTCACTCATAAAACCTTGGACAGATTCAAACAGCAAGTTACTCACTCAAGCAGCAATTTACTCACTCAAGCAGCAAGTTACTCACTCATAAAACCTTAAACAGCTTCAAGCAGCAAGTTACTTAGAGGTTAGTACTTGGTTAGCTTAATATCGGTCAATATATCTGCCCGAGGTGACTTCAGATCAACCTGATCGCAAAGGTTGAAAGCTGATGAGAAGTTACCGAAGGCTGATATCTCAGCCAATATGAAACTAACCAGGTAAATTCCTTTTCATTTATAAACCCAAATAAATAATTCAAAAATGTTCTCATAACTGTTACAGATTTCTGACATTGTTATTGTTTCTTATTCTTTTCACTATGTTCGAAGTTTCCTCTTCTCCTAGTTCAGATATCTGAACATCTTGGCTTTCCCTCTGGTGAAGCTGTAATATTCATATACAAGCCTGAAAATATGCTATTTGACATTTGCAAAATGAGGTTCCCAGCTGGTGAATTTGGTGATGCTATCCCATACAGTGTGCCAATTTATCTTCTGGGTACCTCTTGCTGTTTAGGTTTGAGACCTTGATTCAAAATGAAGTTTACAAAGGGTAAATTTAGTGATGCTACCCTGCTGTGCAGGGCAGCATCACCGAATTCACCCTCTGGGGTCCTCATTCTGCAGATGACAGTCTGCTTATTTTCAGGCTTGTTCATATAGCTGAAGTACATAGTCTACAACTTTGACTAATCTCAGCTTATGACTATGAATCTTAGTTTGCACAGAATTTTCTGTACAACTCTCTTCTTCCACCTAATCCTTACATACTATAATCAATAATTCCTTGCCATACAAAAACTCAGCTTCAAGCTACTCCATTATGCCCGGTAACAGCAATTTTCCTGATTGCGTTCGATGAATAATGAGGAATGTTAATGATGGAAACATATTAGATGTGAGTGGGGGCCGAGTGTATAAGTGCGCTGGTCTCTCCTGCCAGAGGTCCCGGGATCAATCCCTGGTTGGGGAAATTTCTTGAGGTGTCCGAACACTCTCTGTCAGCATCAATGGTGGGGTTGATTCTGTCACAGCATACCGTCCTATCGGGGTGGGGGCGCAAAATGGCTGTCCTCTGTGCGGAGAGAGACACACTCCGTGCAGGCTAAAGAGATCCCTCCGTAGTATTCAAGAAGAGCTAGGCCACGAAGTTGCCACTATGAAGGTCATCACACACACCTACGCCATTGGGCCAAGGAGAGCCGTTAATATAAGTTGCATAACTTGTTCACCAATCCTTGTAAAACAAATAAGATTAAATAAAAAATATTAGTTGTGCCTAGTAATGAATCAAGTGGGACAACTCTAGCTTGCTATATATTGGCCGAGATCAGTCATATCAGCCTAGTCCGAAATCATACCTGCTGAGCTTAATTATGGGCACTTCTGAAAGAGTCACGTGTAATAAATAACCACTCATAAAACCTGGAAAAATCTTCAAGCAGCAAGTGACCCACTCAAGTAGCAAGTTACTCACTTATAAAACATGGCAAGTTACCATTGGTTAACTCCTTGCATGCTGCTGGCAGATATTCCTGCCCAGGATGAAATTCCATTTTCCACTGATATAAGTATAGAAGATATTTTTCACCAATGATTTCTTGAATTAAATTTAGATAGATGAATTTTTCAATAAATCTAGTCATGGCTGCTTCACAGATTTGATGAAAAGTTAAAAAATTTATAGTAATTTATATATTTTTTATACTTACCAATGACCCAGACTTAGCTGGTGCTAACTCCAACAAAACCAGGGCCAAACACAAATTTTGCCCCCCCAATCCCCAAAATTTGCATCCAAAACAAAAAGAAATCATGTCCTAAAGGACCTCCATAGTACGCCTCTACTGCGCATGCGCAGTGACGCACTCGTCCCGAAATTGGCGCCAATTTTCATTCTTACTGGCAGTGCCTGGTCAGCGCTATGTACTCAGCGGGGAGGCAAGAGTTCCCAACTCCAGGGAGGGCCATCCCCGTCTGGGTCATTGGTAAGTATGAAAAATATATAAATTACTATAAATTTTTTAACATTTTTATACTGTACCAATGACCCAGACTTAGCTGAATAGTAAACAGGCTGGAGGGCCTAGGACATAGAGGAAAATCCAATAAGCTCAACTATATAGTAAAGAGGTAACCCCTTAAGGAGAAAAGGAGTATTAGGCTTTACATGTATCTTTCTTATTTAATATTAAATAAGAAAGATACACTACCCTTAATAATTGAGCACAATAACATTCATGTTCTCTATTAACATCCAGTATAACCCTTATACTAATTATTTTTAAAGCAAGCCAATAAATAAAGTAGTCCAGAGAATTGAGACTCTTTATAATCATTTAAAAGTGTCCGAGTATTGTATATTAAAGCCCGTTTGACACTTGACATATACAAATGCTTCACACCGAGCTACACTTTAAAAATAAGACATGAATGAAATTAAACATTAATATTACACTTTAAAACCATCCCGGAAGCGACTCAGAAATACTGACTTTGAGGAGGCATTCCCTTGCTTTTCACTATAAAGCAGGTGACCTAAGGGAACACCCGCCCCCCCCCCCCCCCCCCCCCCCCCCCCCTTCCCCTTGCCCTGGGTCAAATAGCCCAGAGCGAAGAGGGCAGCCGGACGGAGTCACTGCCGGAACAGAAAGCCTGCATAACTATAGTTGCAACTGTTTAGTGGACGACATTCTGAGCAACAGATAACAGACCTAAACAATGCAGGTCTCCAGAAATGGACTCAATATTTCTGAGATAAAAATTCGTAAATGTGGATGGCTGAGACCAATAAGCAGCCTTCATTAAATCTGTAATAGCAACACTATTAGCATAAGCCCAGGAAGTAGAAAGAGCTCTTACTTCATGAGCAGAAATCTTAAGCACAGACTGCTGAGAAGAAGATAAATCTTCATAAGCAGTACGGATAGTTAACTGAATCCATCTAGCAATAGAATGGACTGAAATGTCCTTTCTATTAGGCATCAAAGACAGAAAGAAACGTTTCCGTCCCTTTCTGATAAACTGAGATCTCTGTTTATAGATACGTAGTGCTCTAACAGGACAGAGTAAAGGCCTACGCCCGTCTGAAGACGGAAGAGCCTTAATAACAATAGGTTCCGGATATTTATTAGGAGCCTGATTCTTAGCTAAAAAACCCACATTAGTAGTGAAGGTGATAGTGTTCCCAACACTACGATAATGAGAATCATCCACCGATAGTGCATGAAGCTCACTGACTCTTCTGGCAGAAGAGAAAGCTAAGAGAAAAGCTGTCTTATAAGATAAGAATTTGAAATCTACTGTCCCAAGAGGTTCAAATGGCTTTTCCTTCAATTTAAGGAGAACCCAAGCTAAATTCCACTTAGGAATTAATCTAAGAGTTCTGGGTCTATTTATCGAAAAGTTTCTAACCAATTTCGATAAAGAGACATTAGATCCAATTTGTAAACTATCATGATGTGCATAGGTATCAGATAACATAGATCTATAACCCTTTATAGTAACAGGCTGCAGTTTGATTTCGTCAAACAAGTATACTAGAAAGTTTGCAATGTCTGGTATAGAGGGATCAAATATATCTACAGAATGATCCCTACACCAACGACGAAAAACCTTCCACTTAGCCGCATAGTTTAGCGAAGAGGAGGTCCTCCTACAGTTAGAAATCGCGTCCACTGCTCGTCCTGTAAAGTGCTTGCCATGCAAGAAGGACCGCACAACGGAAAAACGTGAAGGTTGAGACCTTGCGGGTTGTGATGGAGTTGGCGCGATTTCCCCTGCGAAAGAAGATCCTCTCGTGGAGGAAGCTTCCGCGGTAGGTCCCACAACAGACACCTGAGTAGATTTATCCACGGTCTCTGTGGCGACAGAGATGCTACCAACAGAATCTTGCATTGAGATTGTTTTATCTTTAGCAATACTTGTTGAATTAACGGCGCTGGAGGATACGCATATCCTATCATTCCGTCCCAAGGGATCGACAGAGCGTCTACTGCAAATGCTCTTGGATCCGGACACGGGGACACATACGTCTGCAACTGATTGTTGAGATGTGTCGCAAATAAGTCTATCATTGGCCGTTCCCATTGGTAGCAAATCTGATTGAATACTTGTTTGTTGAGAGTCCACTCCGACGGCAACAAGCGACCCTTTCGTGAAAGGGAGTCTGCTAGCACATTCAGACGACCCGGTATGTGACGGACCGAAAGAAGAACGTGATGTTCTAACGCAAACAGAAGGATTCTTTCCGTTAGATTGAACAACGGAACTGAATGAGTGCCTCCCTGATTCCGTATATACGCCACTACTGTCGTATTGTCGGATAGGATTTGGACATGAGCATCGTGAATAATGTCCATCCAGTGACGTAACGCAAGCCAAATTGACATCATTTCCTTGATGTTTATGTGCTTGCACAGGAATTGCGGATCCCAAAGACCCTGGCATCTCGAATCCGTTGGGATTAATGATGCACCCCAACCTGTTTGACTGGCATCCGTCATAACGGTAAAACTCGGATCCGGCAACTGCAGCAGAACTCCTTGAGTTAACCACTGAATGTTTGCCCAAGTCTGAATCTCTTGTTTCACTTGATCTGACAAGAGAACGTCTACATCGAGCGAATGAATTTTCACACTCCAATTCTGAGTCAGGAAAATTTGAAGAGGACGTGTGCGTAGCCGCCCCATCGGAATGAGATCCGCGGCGGCTCCGCACAGACCTATCAGTCTCATAAATTCTCTCGCCGTGACTTTGTCTGCGTGCAGACAATAGCGAGCGTAACAACTGACTAATTTCGCTCTGGTTAACGGCAGACGAACGGAGATTGTTGTGCGTCTCGAAGCTCATTCCCAGATGAGTGAATGACTTGGACGGCACCAGATCCGACTTCTCCTCGTTTACTATGAAACCGAGACGTCGGAGCAATAGAAGAAGATTCTGAACATCGTTCTGAAGCGTTAACTCGTTGCCGTACCTCTGAAGAATGTCGTCCAGGTAGGCCGACGTTACCGCAGATGAATGAGCTCGGAAGTAGATCATTACCGAGTTCATTACCCGAGTGAAAGCCCAGGGTGCTAGATTCAATCCGAAGCACATGGCCCGGAACTGATACACCACTCCTAGGACTGCGAAGCGTAGATACTTTCGGAATGTCGGATGTACCATGACGTGAAAGTACGCATCTTTGAGATCTATGCTCGTTGCATAATCGTTCACCCGAATACTCGCTCTGACCGATCGAATCGTCTCCATATAAAACTTCGGAGCGACGATCAGCTTGTTTATCCAGCTCAAATCTATGACTGGACGGAACGAGCCGTCTGGTTTCGGAACCAGAAACAGATGGCTGTAGAATCCCAGAGATTCCTGGTTTTCTACGACCTCTACCGCGTTCTTCATTAAAAGAGACTGCACCTCTGATAACAGAGCGTCTTTTTTCTGTGGATTTGACGGAAGATGAGTCCACTTTGGACTTCGAGTTAATGGAGGCTTTCGTTTGAAGGATATCTTTAGACCTTCCGAAGTCACTCCTCTCACCCAAGGGTCGTCCGTAATCGACGCCCACTCTTGTGAAAAACTCGACAACCTTCCGCCAACCGAAATGCGATAGAGGTTTAAGCCATCACCTCCTGGACCTGCGAGGCCTGCGGTAGGAGAAACCACGTCTTCCACGACCCGCACTTCGCCTCGTCGACCTCGGGGCGTCCGACCGATTGTCCCGGCTGAAGGACGTCCCAAACGAGAGTCGCTATCCTGACGGTCTCTCGAATAAGACCAAGAGGACGCACCGGAACCTCTATAGGAACCTCTCTTGGGCGCATTAGACCCAGAAGTGCCTGTCTTATTCGTGTCTGCTGAATCCGACTTTTTAGGAGCCGATCTGAACAACAGAGAATCATTAGCTTTCTTTTTAATTTTATCATAAATAGCGGAAAGCTTGCCATCAAAGAGAAGTTCTCCTGAGACCGAAGCGACTCTAAGAGAGTTCTTCACCTTAGAATCCACTAGTGTGGATGTAGCTAGGGCTGCGTCACGTCTAACCAACTCCAGATTTGCCACTGAAAGGGCGGAGTTACACGTGGAATAAGCTACTGCCCTTGAAAGAAGTCTTAAAGAGGATTGTATATCCTGAAACTCTTCCCCTTGAAGGCGCAGTGATAACGCCTTAGTAAGGTGATCTGCGTAAGATAAGGCATCTAAATTGGCTCTGTTAGACGCAATAGCTGTTTCCAACACCGCGGTTGGAATAGAAGCTGACGACGGTAATGATAGCTCTAAGTCTTCTGCCTCGTCGTCCATACGCAGAGGAACTCTCGGTATACCCTGTCCTGCCGTATCGAATTTATTCCTTGCATTAATGAAAGGCAGGTTAAGAGTATTAGCGGACAAGAAACCTGCTTTCCCCGTCCTGGAAGCAAGTTTAAATATAGCGTCGATCAATAATTCAAATGTTCTTGCAACATTATTGGACTGCGACGGAAACTCAGGAGCGATGTCCCTGAACCGCTCAAAAAATTCAGAGTCCAATGACGCTATAATTCTCTTGTCCGGAAGCGCAGCTGTCTGGCCCGACGGAACAACTTGAGGGAGAAAGTGCCGGATGAAGTCCACGGCAGCTTTATGTTGTTCCGAAAGGGATAGCTCCAATTCATCCGTATCCCTTTCACCATCCGGTCGGACCTCCCGATGTTCCCGGTCGTCCGCCCCCGATGCTTCGGCGGAGCGTACCGACCCAGCGCCGTCGGATAATTCTCGATCCGACACCGTTTCTGTCGGCTGCTGGGATGCTGCGATAAGCTGTGCTATCTGCACAAGAATGTCCGACGTCGAGACCTGCGGAGGCGCAGTCTTTCGCTGCTTCGCCGAGGGCAGCTCCGCATCAGATGGCTCCCGCATACTTTTCCTATGCGAACGTCCGGAGTCCATCGGTCTCGAATCCCTGGCTGCCGGATGGTGTGACCTGGTCGCCGAAGAATCCTTCATCGGCGAAGCTGGTAAAATATCGGAGGTCACGCAGCCAAGGTGCGGTCGTGTGCGCTGACGAGAAGAGGAAGCCTTAACAGTCTCTGCGGACTGCTTATACAACGGAGCGTCCCGAGCGACGGACGTATGCTCTGCTAAAGACACATTTTGTACCACAACATCTGGTCCCAGATGTTGTTGTACGAGAGAGGGACCTCTCTCGCTCGCGGCCCGGCTGGACCTGGACGAGCTAGGAACCGGACTAAAAGGCTTCCTCCGTTCTCGTTTACTATCCGCCGTCACTGGGTGTGCATCTATTATGTTTATAGTGCTCGCATCACCCAAAATTTCCTCTTGGATCGCATCGGACGAACCCGGCTGCCGAACCATTCGGTGAATGGACGCTACACCGGGCGAGCTAGCGGACGACATTTGTCTAATCTCCATGAGCACTTTTGCCGCTAGCTCTGAATTCATTTGTGACGACGGACGCACACTTGAAGAAGATAACATGGAAACATCACCCTGTTCTGGTTCCTCTGAAATAGAAACTGAGAGAGTAGAGTGACCTTGTGGAGAAAGAGCCGGCATCGCTCTTTCTCCAGAAACAACATATCGTGACACACGTTTCCAATGTTTCTCATCCCAATGTTCACATATAGGACAGGGATTAATGCGAGAACACTGACTACAATTAATACAATGATCATGAAAGTCAGAGGAAGATTTCTTCCTATTACAATTTGAACAATGTCCCTTCATTGTGAAAGAACAACAATAAGTCCTAGTTACTCGCAAAAACCCCTGACACAAAGATACATAATAACATGATCCATTAATAAATGAAAAAACAATTGCAAAACAAAATAATTTTGAAAAAATATTTTTTCAGAGAAGCCCAAGTTGCTGAAAAGTAACGTTGAGCCCCGATGGATCCGATGGCAAAGTGTGGTCAAAAATTTTAAATTTATATAAAATAATTAATGAGACACTTTCGGATAATATAAATGTATCTTATAATGAGATAAACTACCACAAAGGCAAACAGCCCCCCTCAAAAAAGGCTGTTGCCAATGAAAACAAACAGTGTAAACACACTAGAAAACATGACTCCAGGCACTGAAAAAACTGGCCCGGAATCAGTCATCAATTACACTCTATCTGATGCAAAACAGAGACTCCCAGGGGAGAATCTGTAGAACATCAGATGGAAGATGCAGAACACAAACGTTATACACCCATGGGTGAAAACGTAACTATGGGGAAAATAACAGAAAACATTCTGTAACCAAGCAACTCTCCCAGGAAATTTTAGAAATGAAACTTCTCAAAAATATGCCAAAAGCATGGGAGAATTGCCAGGGGGGACTTTAGAAGGCTAGGGGAGAGGAAACACTGAATAAGCAGTACAACAAATAGCAAGAATGACAACAAGAGGCCCATGCCTCGAAAATAGGCAACTTAACATAATTTCAACAAAAAATTTTAAGTACAGCCCTGATTATTTTTTGCCACTTCTTTTTCCTCTCCTCCTTCTATCCTCCTTAGAATCACATTTTCTCCAAAAATTACGTGTCTGGCATCCTTTAAACTGAGATTTACAAGCACAAAGATCAGTGAGATGTTGACTGATGAAGGGCCAAACAGAGAATGATAATTGGCGCCAATTTCGGGACGACTGCGTCACTGCGCACGCGCAGTAGAGGCGTACTATGGAGGTCCTTTAGGACATGATTTCTTTTTGTTTTGGATGCAAATTTTGGGGATTGGGGGGCAAAATTTGTGTTTGGCCCTGGTTTTGTTGGAGTTAGCACCAGCTAAGTCTGGGTCATTGGTACAGTATAAAAATATATCTTAAAAATACTCAGTGGGTTAAGTTATAATTTATTTATTGGTGTTTAACCCTTTCAACACTGTGGTATCTTCCATGCTAGTTAAATGGCAGAAATTGGAAGAGTTCATATCCATTATTTGGGGGTAGAGCAATTAATATTTTCAATGTGCAGCCTTCAGGCTCCACACTGAAAATATTAATTGTTCTACCACACACGTTCACTTAGTAGCCATCCTACTTAATGAAATTATGATGTGTTGTGTTCCTGAACCGGAAAAGCGGCCTCTCGTGCTGAAAGAGTTAAGGTCACATATTTTTGCACAATGGCTAATCATGACCACAACATGAGTATCAACTGAAGACCAGGGGTGAGCGTTAAGCCTTGTTGCCCATTTTAGAGAGGGTTTGCACCTCCCAAGCATTGGTGACTGGGTCCTATTTCACCAGTAAAACAGAGCCTGTTTACCGCAGTGTACAGGCACTGCTTCACTTCCCGAGGTTCCAGCGGGGAACTCAGTGGGTTAAGAGTTAATGTAGTCTATACTTACATTTAGATCAACTTTAACAGGCTGTGATAGATGATCATCCTCATTTTTCTCATAGATGTGCTCTAACCTCAACAAAAGAGTTGGGTTTGATCCATTCAAAAAGGACTTTCCAGTAAACTTCTCTAATGTCAGTAGATGAACATTATGTGGTAAGGCTCTTTGTAAACCACTCCACTGAAAGAATTCACAATTTAAACCTTTGACTCATAAATTAGAACATATTCCCAAAGCTACACACAACTAGAACTATCACTGAATGTGAATAATACCCCCACCTCCTGCTTACTAGAATGCACCTCTGAATGTAGAGCTTGAAAACTACCGTATTTACTCTATATATTGGGACACTCTATAATTTGGGACACACATTTTTTCCAGAAAATTTTTTTTTTTTTTATGCTCCAATGTTTGGGACACTCAGGAGACTTGTTTCCAGTTGGTCCAGTCACTTGAAAACGGTGCAAAATGCTCAATATTAAAGCTAAGTTTGTGTTTAATTTTCCTTTTTAAACAATAAAAATTGATAATACATACCGATTTGTGTTGTTTTTATTTAAATCTGTTCCTAAGTTTTAATATTTACAGTCCGGACTGACATGAGGAAGACTATTTAATATTACATTGTGACAGTCTTCAACCCTTTACTGAACGCTAGTGGCAGATGACACTCATAAAAAGAATTCTTGTGTAACTAAAAATTTTCATTTTTTGTTCCCAAAACATAGCTTATGACCCCTAATTAGAACGAGCGCAATGCGCTCGTTCCAATGAGGGGCATAAGCTATGTTTTGGAAGCAAAAAATGAAAATCTAAAAAAAAATTGGATGGCGAGTTTCATATATAGCGATGGAAAAGGAATCACACACAACTTGCTTCAGCATCAAAACAAGACCAGGTTGTGTTTTTTCCCCATTTTCTAAGATGTGAGACATCTGTGAAAATATTTATTTTTAGCTGTCCCAATACATAGAGTAAATACGGTAATAATAAATCAAAGTTCAAGGAGATAACCTAGTTAAAATTATCACAGATCAAAAAGTTTGGAAAATGCGTAAAGTAGAACCTGTCTTGAGAGACCGCCCTTTGGGCCACACAAAAGTGGTCTCTCAAGACAGGTGGTCTCTCATAACAGGTTTCAGGTTTTCTCAAGTCAGTGAATAACCAACCACAAAATTCAGAAATGGAGAAGAATAGATTTTTGTAATTACTTTGTAGTTGTTCTTTTTTATGAAGTTTTTGTAACAAATTGAAATGGACTGTTATAAAAATTATAAAAATAAATTAGTGTTGAAAATCTTCATACATAATATATAATTCTCTATTTAATGCAAGCATAAACCGTTATGCTAATTTGGTGAAGGAAAACCAATATATAAAAATAGTCCAGAGAATGAGACTCTTTATACTCATTTAAAAGTGTCCGAGGATTGAAAATTAATGCTCGTTTGAAAGGTAACATATACAAATGCTTCACAGTGAGCTACACTTTAAAATAATAAGTACATAAATGAGACATAGTCATTGCTTCACACCGAGCTACACATTAAAACCACCCGAGCACCGGCGCAAGATTACTATCACCGGAGGAGGTATTCCCTTGCTTTTCACCATAAAGCAAGATGATCATAAGGGAAAAACTGTCCCCCCTTCCCCTTGTTCTGAGGTAAAATTCCACATAATGAAGAGGGCATCGAAACAGCACCACAGCAGGAGCAGACTGCCTCAAGACCATATAGATGTAACATTAGTGGACAACCTTCTGGACAAGCTTTCAGCTGGAGCTGGACATATCTAAATCCTCGGCCTGCGCATCTAAATGCAGAGGAGCTCTATGACCATCTTCTCCAACCGTTTTAAATGAACACGGTCCAAGGAACAGTATATTTATGGAAGATGTTGATAAGAAACTGCCTTTCCTCTTCACACTAGAGAGGTTAAATAAGACGTCGTCGACATGGCTGAAGGCCTGCAACACCTGTCTAAACTAAATGGGAAAAGAAAGAAGTTCTTCTTTCCTCCATATAAAGTCTGCATCTAAAGAAAGACGACAACAGTTTCTCCCTTGTTACTGCAGCTTGCTGATTAGGTGGAACAAATTCAGGATAGTATTGATGGATAATCCATCGCTATCATATGTTGTTCCAAAAGGGTAGGCTTATCTTCGTCCTTATCCCTTTCACTATCCTCCCGAATAGAAACTTGCTGGCTTTCTCTCTATTTCTGTCGTCGCTGGGGAGCTTTTGATTTTAAGGTGCTCGCTGTACCCAAATCTACACTTCCTTCGACCACAACAGACATACCCGGTGCTCCCACGGATGGAGTAACTGCTTCACCGGTCAAGCTAGCTGCTTGCACGGGATTAAGCACACTAACTTGTGACCTTATCCATAGCTCAATATTCATGAGCACATTAGCAGCTAGCTCTGTTTGCTCATCAAAGCGATGATGGTAGCACAGTTTTGGCGGGTGTCACAATACCATCACCATGTTCTTGTTCCTCTGAAAAAGAAACTGAAAAACTTGAATTATCTTGCAGTGAGAGCACTGGTATAGGCATCTCACCGCCAACAACGTACCGTGACACCCATCTCCAATGGTTGTCATCCCAATTCACACATGTACGACAAGAATCTGCAGGAGTACATTGACTACAGGCAAGGCAACAAGCATGTAAATCTGAGGAAGACTTCCTCACCTTGCATTTAGAGCAGTAAGCTTTCATGATTCAATCAAAATAAGTCGATAGTACTCCTACAAACTCCACAATAAATATATGATAAAGATACATAAATAATTGCAATCAAAATCAAAATTGAAAAATTAAATCCAAAAACTTTTTCAAACAAATTTTGAAAGAGCCTAAGTTCCCAAAGGGAACAAGAAGAGCCCAAGTGCATCCCGATAGAGCCTAAGTGTGGACAAAATCCAAATTTTTTGAGCTACACTACAGGAATTATAATTAATGTATCTTACAATAATCCTACAGTAATATAATACCTACTACTACAGACATTGCCAATGTAAACAACGTCAAAGGAAAAACCAGAAACAAGACACCAGGCACAGAGAGAAGGCCCAAAGTTATTATTTATTTATTTATTGTTGTTTAAGGTCACATACTTCTGCACAATGGCTAATCATGACCACAACATGGAGACAAAGTCAAGGTCAGTCAATCGTTTATACCCCATGTTGCCTATTTTAGAAGACTCGCACCGCAAGCATTAGTGACTGGGTCCTATATTACCAGTGAAACAGAGCTTGTTTACCACAGTAAACAAGCACTGCTTCACTTCCCGGGGTTCCCACGGGGGAGGCCCAAAGTCAGTAACATATTTTAAAGCTACCAGATGTAAAGCTAGATCTTCATAAAAAGAAAAAATGATACATCGGATAGAAGATGCAAGATCAAAACGACCTAACACCCCTAGGGTGAGAACGTAACCATGGGGATAAACATTCTGTAATACACAGTAAACTCCAAAGAAATTTAATAAAAAATTTTGATAAAAAACAGCCAAAAGGTTTAGGAGTTTAACAGGAGGGCTTCAAGGAGGGATAGGGAAGGAATACTTAAAAAACAGTGGAAAAATATTAGCAAGAATGATGACATCAGGTGTATCTCCCGAAATTAGGAAACATGAAATAATTTTTATAATTATTATAAAGTTACAGCCCTGAACGTTTCTAAGCACCGTTGTTCACTTCCATCTAAGGCTTCCACATTTACACGTGTAAACGTGAACATTTCGTTTATGGGCAACACGGAAAAAAAATCCAACTTTGCAATGCAATATTTTGGTAATGCTTCAGAAAAACTGTGTACTGGTTCCGACTAGCGCCGCCGCCACAGTAACCGAACGAAATCATCTTCAAATCATGTGATATCATATGTGACACAGTCACGTGAGCTGCATGGCACGTGCTTATCTTTGGTGTTTCCTTTGAAACATGTGTGGGATGCTTTAGTTTATTCGGATTTACATGTATATTCCAAAGGGTTAAACAATTGTTCTCGATGATTTCGTTCACTTGACATGGATTATTAATTTATTATTCACACATGGGATGATCTTAGGATCGATTTATGGAGTTTGACAGACAGACTGGCACTTGCGTGTTTGAAAATTTGGATTCCCCTGCATGGTTTGTAGACTTTGTTTATTTTTGCGACATTGCATTCCACTCTCAAGTCCGGCATTGTCACTATTGTGTGCCATGGCAACTCGCTCCAACATAATTACTGTTTGAAAAAACACAAGGAATTTCACCCCGAACCCACCAGAATGAGCTCAGAGACCCCGATAAATTTCAAAATTTACCTGGGGCACCCATAGACCGAGCGACTTTGCCTTCGGCATCTGCATGCTGTGATCGTTCGTCTACGTCGTTTTTGGACGAACTGTAAATCGGCTGTCTCAATAACATAAATTGTATGCCCTGTACGCAAAGATATGATGAACTTACTGTGTATTATTACACACTTCTATCAAATATTGACTACTTGCATTGTTACTGTTAGTACGTGTAAACGTTTCCGTTTCGTTTACAGACAGTCGTTTAAACGTTTACAATTTTGTCTAAACATGGAAGCCTTACTTCCATCATACATTTCTAGCCTTGGACCCACCAATTTTACCATTGATTTGTGACTGGCATCCCCATTGATCTGTGACTGGCATCCTAAAAAAGGAGATTTAAAAGCACAGATGTCAGTTCATTGTTGCTGACTTTAAGGCCAAAGAATGACAGTTTGCGCCAATTTTGGTACCTTCGTGGATACTGTGCATGCACATATCTCACAAGAATGGAGAACAATCTAGGACTTAATTTTTTCGGTTCTGTATGCAAATTTTGGGGACTAGGTGGCAAAATTTGTATTTGGTCCTGAATTAATTTGAGTTAGCACCAACTAGACTGGGCCATTCTTGGTAGTATAAAAATCTTCTAAGATGAGGGGCAGATAACCTGGTAAAAGTCATCACAGATGAGAACTTTGGAAATATGCGCATGTTCACTCATTAGTGGCCATGTTTAAGAAGTTTCATAGATATCGGTTTAATAATGTAGGAGGAGTTGTACACACAAGAATCTCATTTGAAAATCCATATTAAATCTAAGTTCATTGGAGATAACCTGTTAAAACTGTCACAGATGATTTTTTTTTAGAATATGTGCATGTCCACTTGTTAGTCATACTGTTTGAGACATTTGATCAAAATTGGTTACAAAATGTAGGAGTAGTTGCATGTACAAGTATGTACGGATGGATGGATGGATGGACGGATGTGCAGGGCAACGACCTTACCTCCCCCACTTCTCTTAAATGGGAGATTACAAATCATCATTCAAATTACATATTTTAAAATGTGAGTTTCCAAAACATTGTTTCTGACTCCACTTTGGATCCAGCTTATCAACCTTATTTTAATGATGGGTCACATGAGAGCTTTTGGAAGAAATTTTTTTTAAAACTTCAAATATACCCATAGTAGTTTGGTGTACCAACTGTTCACTACGAGAGATGAATTGGTCTTAATTGTGAGCCTTTAGCTTGCAGTTAACACCACTTCACTACGAGTGGTGAACATTTGGTACAACAAGCTACTCTGGATATATTTTATTTATATCATAATTGTCAGATTAATAAGAGATTAAATGTTAAATTAATATTCACACATGTGAATCTGTTTTTGTTTCTATGAGCCCTGGTGGACGGTACTTCCACTAACAATTTTATCACCAAAACAAAATAGAAAACAAAACATGCAAATTACAGGGCCTTTTTCATTTTAGAAACATAATAACAAACTATTTCGAGTTGTGGAAGCTTTATTAACATGAGACAATGTATGTTTGTTAATTTTTATTATCTTATCAGGTAAACTTATTTAAAAACGTAATAAATAATTACCGGTTTCATTTCACTCTTTATGAAAATGAGTTTGCATTCAAGGCGATGTCTAGAGTTGAGACGGTACACCAAATTCACGGTGTACATATCTAGGTACACGAGTCATGATACGACATGCATCAAGATACAAATCTTGATATTCATCCTGGTATTGAAGCTACAGTGAAGACCACATGGACAATGGTTGAGCCAGCAATTCATAGTTGGGGAGCACATATACATTAGGGATGGGGGGGATCAACTTCAGCCCCCCCCCCACCCCAATTTCCCTTATTCTATCACTTACAGCACTGACTGGTCACGTGTGACTGAGCTCATACTCTGGCATAAGCCCGTCCATAACTTTACAAATGTGAGTTACCAAGTGGCCCCTCTGAGCCTTAGAACATCCTTCTACTTTTCAGTTTTAGAATAAAGACGATTTTAGTCACAGGTGCTGGTAAATTACGAAGAAATACATAAATATTCATCTGATGATCATTACAACTAACCTTATCAAATACATAAAAAAAGCTGGAGTACCCTGGTCTTGTAGGGTGGCAATGAAAATACATCAGTGATTGAGACATGCTCTGGCAGTTTATGGTTCGACTTACAATTTTCAATTTTCAAATTGATTCACCTGAACGAAAAAAGTTGTGGAAGATGATTACGAAGAATAACTGGTGCACATCAAGGGGGCTAATTAATAGGCACCGACATCGTAGAAAACATGAGTGAAGTTTTATCAACTGCTTTGAAAACACTCGTAAAATGGTGACGTTCATAATAAATTGGTGTTTTGTTGCACTGTTTATCTGTAGTTTTGCCATTTTTGGATCGGAATGTTGGATGAGCACTTGAAATATTGAATCGCACCATGCAAGCGAAATTTCGGTGATAAGATCGCATCTGGGAGATCATGCTTCGCAAACAGCGATCCAAGCCCAAACTAAAAATACCCTGATTTAATAATCGGTATTCCGGTGCATCCCAGTGTTATATTCTGAATTGCGGGGTATTTGAGTTGGCCAAATCACCTAAGCCTAAAATGTGTTGTGTTGAATGTTTTGAGAGTGAAAGAGTTGAATTTCAAGATTGCTGACTGGCCTATATAGTGGTATTGCAATACGACATAATTTGGACGTCCGCACCGGTACCTACATCATGGGTTGCTGTAACGGTACGTTTCGGACTACTGGGATATCGTCCCAAGCCTAGCGAGGTTACAAAGGTCAACTTGGATGTAGTTCCACTGTAGGTGTAAATTTTAACTACTGAAATCTGATTGCTGGTGTATGGTATAAAATAAGAATAAATATTGCTGGTCTTGTCTATAAATCTTGTTAGCCTCTCATCACCCCCCTCCCTCCTGCACACTGACATCAAAATACAAAGATGTCAAGCAGCAAAATTTTCTCAATGCAATAAGAATTCAATCAATCCAGTCTTGTATGACAGATCTCAATGTAATCTGTCAAAAAAAGACTGAATTGATTCAAGTCCTTGTTGCGTTATGAGAAAAATTTGCAGCTTCAAATTTCCATAGTTTGACATGATAGTTGTTGGAGTTAGGTGGCAGGTTAAACAAATCTCATTTGCTAATTTTCTTATCGAGCGGACGCTGGGAAGAGTGCTTGATAGTTGAATGAATAAAACAAGCCTGTCATTTTGAAAATCACACGAGAAAGACTAAAGTGCTCCTGGGAAAAGTTTCAGGAGGGTGAATGCCCTCATAGTATAACAGTGGTTTTACTAGGAGAGCAAACCCTGAACTGTAGACTTTTCTTTAATACCTACCATCCACTGGGAGCTATTAACAGTCAAAGGTCTTTATCCTAATTTGTCAAACTGCATAATTTAACATACAATCAAGAAACAATTCTGTGGATACTAGTCAAACAAGGGCACTGGAAGCAGGGTTTCAGCTGCTCCCTCCGTCTGCCCTACCCCAAGGTGCATGCCAATTTTTCACTAGTGGAAAAGACTTTACATTCTGAGAACTCTCAGAAACTCTTAAGTATTAGTTTCTAATGTATTTTACGTGTGCAAATGCCAATAGGGAGGGGATTCGGGCATAATGATAGACTGGGGGCTGGAATCAATGACTCGAAGAGGAGAGTTGTTAATTCCTACACCCCATACTCTACCCAAGTTGTGTTCTGTATTTATACAAATGAACTTGAATTAAGTGAATAAAACTTATATTAGTCAAGAAAAATATCACATTCGGAAGTCTGATAACATTCTTGCTTGACACTTTTTTCACACATGCAGCAAACAGTGTTCCAGATAAAGTGTTGTTTAAATCACAAACCAACTGACGATTTGAACTAAGATGGATTGAGTTTACAGTAGAACCTGTCTTGAGAGACTGCCCTTTGGGCCACACAAAAGTGGTCTCTCAAGACAGGTGGTCTCTCATAACAGGTTTAAGGTTTTCTCAAGTCAGTGAATAACCAACCACAAAATTCAGAAATGGAGAAGAATGGATTTTTGTAATTACTTTGTAGTTATTCTTTTTTATGAAGTTTTTGTAACAAATTGGAAAAGACTGTTATAAAAATTATAAAAATAAATTAGTTTTGAAAATCTTCATTGAAGATTTTCAACACTAATTTATTTTTATAATTTTTATAACAGTCCATTTCAATTTGTTACAAAAAGATTTTCAACACAAATTTATTTTTATTTCTTTCTGTCACATTTCAGGTATGTAGGAAATTGTTTATTCAGCAATAATACTAATCTTTTCACAGGGGTCTTATAAAAACATCTCAATCTTTAATGAGTTAGCAATTGAAATCCAATTAAGAGCTTTTAATACTTTTAATTATGTTAGTATAACCACAATGGATTTTCCAATTCCAGAACAGGTAAAAAGTTTTTGTCATGGTTTCAGTCTTCAAAGGGGCGGTCTCTCAAGACAGGTCCATTATGGCATAAAAATACAAGTTGGTACCAGGTCACAGTGGTCTCTCAAGATAGGTGGTCTCTCAAGACAGGTGGTCTCCCATAGCAGGTCCATTATAGAGTAAAACCAATCGGTGCCTGGCAGATGTTGTCTCTCAAGACAGGTGGTCTCTCAAGACAGTGGTCTCTCAAGACAGGTTTTACTGTATCTGGTTTATTGATTATTTAGCCAGTGCCATCATGGATACACAAGAGGTTTATTTACTAAACCTGTGATCATTAAAAGTTGCCTTCTGCAGAGAGGTTTATTTACTAAACCTGTGATTGTTAAAAGTTGTCTTGCAGAAGGCAACTTTTAACGATCACAGGTTTAGTAAACAAACCTCTCGTGTTTCACAATGTAGGTTTTGACATATGGGTAGTGTCTTATTGGAACATAAACGTTATTGTGATGAGTTGACAGTAACATGGTCTGAGGTTTGAGGCTCAGAGTGTATGTTCAACCTCGACGCTTCGCATCTCGGTGGAACATAAGCTCCGAACCACAAACCTCAGACCATGTTACCGTCAACTCATTACAATAACTTATAATGTCATAAAGTCACTCAGACATGCAATGTCCAATAAGAAGCGTTCTTACATGATGTTCTTATGCGTAACTCCGATAACATGTGTGGTGTAGTTAGCACATTTCCCATGTCAGTATTGTATTGTATAATGTTGAATATGAACAACACATCAGTATTGTATGTATAATGCTGAATATGCACAACACATCAGTATTGTATGCATGATGTTAAATATGCACATCAATCATGGTATTAAAGTCAAGACAGGATTACAAGAGTTCTAGCAGTACAGTAAAACCATATTAATTGAAAAGTCAATTTGCCAGTGAAAATCATTGAATTTCAACGAACAGCAGTATTCAATAAACAGTGATTTGTTCACTTTCTTGTATTCTACAGGTAAACTGGGCATGTATTAAACTTCATCTTTATCCAGGCCTCATGCATAATCTGAGAAGGTTTGAGAATGTGTAAATAAGAAAAATAGTTGAAACAAAGTTAACTCACCATAGTTCTAAAATATTTCACCCATTCTTGCTCCTTCATTGTTGTTGCAACAAAACTTGAGGATGGGGACATGTATAAACGCTGAGCCAAGTCTCGGTGAACTGATGCAGATTTTTTTATAGTCTCTAAAATAACATAGTGCTTGCCTACAAGCAAAAACAGAACACGTAGTTTAAATATCTTTTGGAAGAACTGTGAAACACATTACTGGTTACTTTTTTCATCAATGCAAAAATAACAATATTCCTCTTCTTAACCCTTTTTCCCAACATAACGGCCAAAACCATCCAGCGCTATTCTAAAAAATCGCCAATAAATTTTCATTATATTTTCATTTTTTGTCTCAAAAACATAGGTTATGACCCCCTCACTGGAATGAGCACATTGAGCTCATTCCAATAAGGAGTCATAACCTATGTTATTGAGACAAAAAATGAACAAGCAAATTCAGTGAATTCATGTCTCCCGCTGGCCAGCAGTTTCAAGGGGAATTAATGCATCCAGTGGAATATGGCTGAGTTGCAAGTGGAAGTTTTTTAGAAGAGACAGAACAAACAGTGCTTCAGACAGTGGTTATCAGATTTATTTTCACAGAGGTCACTGTCAAAGCAAGTAAAGTGATGTGGAGTATAACTGTGAGAATCACTAAAAATTAAGACTGTATGATAAGACATATTACATTAAACTGATGTGAAAAGTGTTAACCAACCTGTAAAGCTTGTGATTGGAAATTAATGAAACCTTGAAAGTGATGTCCAGATAATATGGTGGCCTGTATAAGGTACTGGGAGAGTCTGACTTTGTAGAGTTGCAAAAGAAGTAATGATGAAGACATATTCTGGTCTCACAATGATAACAAAGGTACACAAGAAGTTTCGTGAAGTTCGGTTCATAAATACGGCTTTTAGTCCAAGGTGTGTTGATGCCTGGGCAGATGGACAGGCAGAGGGACAGATTTTCGGTACAAAATTTCCCACATTCAAACTTGACCTAGGTATTGATGAAAGTAATCCACACATGAAATTTCACTGAAATCGGTTGACTCTAAGGAAAGTTAGAGTCTGGAAACCATCAGCCAATCAAATTTAAGCAACCTAATTAAATATGCACGGAAAAGGCCTATGTTCGAACTTGGATCCACACTTGATGAAAGTGATCTACTACAAAATTTCATCAAAATCGACTGACTGTAAGGAAAGTTAGAGTCTGGAAACGAAAAACACGGAAGATGTGCACTGACTGTGTATTAGTAGTAGCACTGAATAAATCAAAGTTTCCCTAAATTGCATAATTTTTGCACAAGAACAAAACCCGTATTATATGTGATGTATTGCATGTTACTAAACATTCATACAAAAATTTATTCAAATCCGAACTTTCATATAGAAGTTCTGTACAAAAAACTTATTACACCCAATTTCGGAACAAAATGGCCGCCAGGCATAATTTTTGCACGAGAACAAAACACGTATTATATGTGATGTATTGCATGTTACTAAAAATTCATAGAATAATTTATTCACATCCGAACTTTCATATAGAAGTTCTGTACAAAAAACTGATTACACCCAATTTCGGAACAAAATGGCCACTGGCGGCCATCTTGAATTTTGGACCACACCCCAAAACATATATTCTGGTCTCACAATGATAACAAAGATACCCAAGAAGTTTTGTGAAGATCGGTTCATAAATACGGCTTTTAGTCCGAGGTGCATTGATGCACAGGGCAGATGAACAGGCAGACGGACAGATTTTCAGTACAAAATTTCCCACATTCAAACTTGACCTCGGTACTGATAAAAGTAATCCATATACGAAATTTCATCAAAATCGGTTGATTTTAAGGAAAGTTATGAGTCTGGAAACCGTCAGCCAATCAAATTTCAGCAACCTAATTAAATATGCACGGAAAATGCCCACATTCGAACTTAGATCCACAATTTATGAAAGTGATCTACTACCCAAATTTCATCGAAATCCAGTCACTGTAAGGAAAGTTAGAGTCTGAAAACGAAAAACGCGGAAGGACACCCAGAATTTAATATCTCCGGTTTTTTAAAAAAGCGGGAGACAAAAAAAATTAGTTATTCAAGAATTTTTTTTACAAGTATCGTCTTCTTCTCATGTTAGGTAAAGGGTTAATTTGTAGGGGTTATTCCTGTTCAGCCGGCAGGCTGTATTAATTAACAGGGAAAGGCTGACATATAGTCAGTATCTAATTAATTGTGTTGACTTGTTTGCCGGATGATGTTGTTTTAGCCAGCTACCAATACCCTGTTGGACGAACAGAATTAAGTTAATCCGTGGCAAACATATTTCGTTATTGGAACCGTTAGTAAAAACAGTATATTATAACAAACTTGTTGGTAGTTTGTGATAACAGTAAATTTAATAAGATAGCCTAACATCTTAGTCGGCATTAGGTTAATAATACCGATAGTAATAACAATAAATTTAGTGAGATATGTTCACGTGAACATTAGTCTATTTGTTTGTAAAGTGGGAGATATATATAGGGGTAGAAAACTGGCAATGTCATATCACAATGGCTAACGCACAAGTAAATACACAATACATTCCCAAAGGAAGAGGAGGACAGTATCTTATATTTGACAGCTTCAAATTCTCCATCAAGTCCAGAAGAAATCAGCGTATCCACTGGCGTTGCTGCCAAAAGACATGTCCCGCTTCACTCAATACCACTGATGACATCATTACAATGGCGAGCGGCAGACCTACACACAACCACCCATCAGACATAGGGCAAGTAGCAGTAGATGTCTTTCTGCATGAGCTGAAATCTACAGTCAAGAATGATTCCAGGCCGATAACAGCAATATACCAAGAAGAAGTAGCGAAACTGAGAAAAGATGAAACCCATGAAGATGTATTGGCGAAGATCCCCACATTTTATAGCATTAAAACAGCACTTTATAGTTCAAGGGCCAAGACACGTCCAAATCAACCAAGACAGAGGTCAACACTACTCCTTCCAGAACCATACACAAAGACAACAACTGGTGATGATTTCCTGCTAGCTGACGATGGCGAAGTTGACAAAATTTTGATTTTCTCTACTGACCGAAATCTGCAACACATGGCTACCGCTAACACACTGTTCTGCGATGGAACTTTTGACAAATGTCCAGCGATATTCTTCCAACTCTGCACAATCCATGGTTTCGTCGCAGGAAAGATGTGTCCACTTCTTTATGCCTTTCTACCCAACAAGACACAGCAGACATACCAACGGTTTTTCGATCTCATTAAGCAGAAGTCCCAAGAAAAAGGAATTAACATTAATCCAGCAAAATTCTTTCACAGACTACGAGACTGCTGCACAGAATGCCATAGCTGCCACTTTATTTGATTATTATTGCATTTATTTGATTATTAGGATTATTTTTATTTGACAATACAACACTACATAATAAAATAATATATGGAATGAAATTTTAGTTTTAGTCATGTATTTGCCCATGAATATATATATTCCAGTTTCCAATTTCCCTATTCAGCTGGCAAATAGTTGAAAATCTTAGTCAAATAGTTGATAATCTACGTTAACAAGAAGTCGAATGAGGTACACCTTTAATGAACCAAACTATAGTCGGTTCTTCTTTGATGTCACTGATTATCACACTTCTACCCGAAACAATAGCTGCCGGGTGAACAGGAAGACCCCATTTGTAGAGTGGCTAAACTATATTTGGTCCCCCTAAATTTGTTCATGTGTATTTGCCTTGTTACAATACATAGGAGAGTGCACTCTCCCATAAACTGTAACAAGAAAAATCCATACAAAATAATTTCAATTTAAAGATATGAAGCACATTCACAGAATATAAAGCCTTTAAGTTACGATACTTGCACTTAAGAATAAAGCCCAAGTATGACCTCCCAGCACTAAACCTGTTAATTCACTCCAGGATTTCACTGCCAAATTCAAAATTCCCAATGTCATAATCACTGCAATCCCCACTACTGTAACTGCATTGTGTCCGTGGGAAAGATATTCAATCCCACCTGCCCACATGGGAGCACAGTGGAGCCGTGTACTAAGGTATACTGCATGTGGATGGTGTGCATGTCTTCAACCAATGCTAATCCTGCATGTGCAGAGTTAGCATGCTGGGAAGTGTGACGGTTGCTCACCACTGCTCAATGGTTCTTTCCAGGTAATCCGGATTCCTCCACCTGTTGAAAGTGTAGGCTGTGTTCACGAAAGTTAAAAAATTTATAGTAATTTATATATTTTTTATACTTACCAATGATCCAGACATAGCTGGTGCTAACTCTTAAAAATCTAGGGCCAAACACAAATTTTGCCCCCCAATCCACAAAATTTGCATCTAAAACCAAAGAAATCATGTCCTAAATGGTCCTCCATACTTTCCCTCCACTGCGCATGCGCAGTGTCAAGGAGGTCTCGAAATTGGCGCCAATAATCATTCTTACAAGCAGTGCCTGGTAAGCGCTATGTACTCAGCAGGGAGGTATGAGTTCCCAACTCCTGGGAGGGCCATCCCCGTCTGGGTCATTGGTAAGTATAAAAAATATATAAATTACTATAAATTTTTTAACATTTTTATACTGAACCAATGACCCAGACAAAGCTGAATAGTAAAAAGGCTGGAGGGCCTAGGACATAGAGGAAAATCCAATAAGCTCAACTATATAAAATAGAGTCATCCCCTTGAGGAGAAAAGGAGTATTAGGCTTTACATGTATCTTTCTTATTTTATGATAAATTAGAAAGACACAACACCCTCCATAATTGAGCATAATAACATTCATGTTCTCTATTAACATCCAGTATAACCCTTTATACTAATTATTTTTAAAGTAAGCCAATAAATAAAGTTAGTCCAGAGAACTGAGACTCTTTATACTCTTTTAAAAGTGTCCGAGGATTGTATATTAATGCCCGTTTGACACGTGACATATACAAATGCTTCACACCGAGCTACACTTTAAAAATATGACATGAATGAATTTTAAACATTAGCTTTACACTTTAAAACCATCCCGGTAACGACTCAGAATTACTGACTCCGGAGGAGGTATCCCCTTGCTTTTCACTATAAAGCAGGTAACCTAAGGGAACACCTTCCCCCCCCCCCTTCCCCTGGGTCAAATAGCCCAGAGCGAAGAGGGCAGCAGGACGGAGTCATTGCCGGAACAGAAAGCCTGCATAACTATAGTTGCAACTGTTTAGTGGACGACATTCTGAGCAACAGATAACAGACCAAAACAATGCAGGTCTCCAGAAATGGACTCAATATTTCTGAGATAAAAATTCGTGAATGTGGACGGCTGAGACCAATATGCAGCGTTCATTAAATCTGTAATAGCAACACTATTTGCGTAAGACCAAGATGTAGAAAGAGCTCTTACTTCATGGGCCGAAAACTTAAGCACAGACTGCTGAGTTGAAGATAGATTATCATAAGCAGTACGGATAGTTAATTGAATCCATCTGGCAATAGAATGGACCGTAATGTCCTTTCTATTAGGCTTCAGAGACAGAAAGAAGCGTTTTCGTCCCTTTCTGATAAACTGAGATCTTTGTTTATAAATACGTAAATCTCTAACTGGACAGAGTAAAGGCCTATGCCCGTCTGAAGATGGTAGGGCCTTAATAACAATAGGTTCCGGATATTTATTAGGAGCCTGATTCTTAGCCAAAAATCCAACATTAGTAGTAAAGGTAATAGTGTTGCTGACACTACGATAGTGAGAATCGTTCACCGATAGTGCATGAAGCTCACAGACTCTTCTAGCAGAAGAGAAAGCTAAGAGAAATGCTGTCTTATAAGACAAGAATTTGAAATCTACTGTCTCAAGAGGCTCAAATGGCTTTTCTTTTAGTTTAAGAAGAACCCAAGCTAAATTCCATTTATGAATTAATCTAAGGGTTCTAGGTCTATTTATCGAGAAGTTTCTAACTAATTTAGATAAAGAGACATTAGATCCAATTTGTAAACTATCATGGTGTGCATAGGTATCAGATAACATAGACCTATAACCTTTAATAGTAACAGGCTGCAGTTTGAACTCGTCAAACAAGTATACTAGAAAGTTTGCAATGTCTGGTATGGAGGGATAAAAAAAATCAACAGAATGATCCCTACACCAACAACGAAAGACCTTCCACTTAGCCGCATAGTTTAGCGAAGAGGAGGTCTTCCTACAGTTAGAAATCGCGTCCACTGCTCGTCCTGTAAAATGCTTGCCGTGCAAGAAGGACCGCACAACGGAAATATGTGAAGGTTGAGACCTTGCGGGTTGTGATGAAGTTGACACGATTTCCCCTGCGAAAGAAGATCCTCTCGTGGAGGAAGTTTTCGCGGTAAGTCCCACAGCAGACACCTGAGTAGATTTATCCACGGTCTCTGTGGAGACAGAGATGCTACCAACAGAATTTTGCATTGTGATTGTTTTATCTTTAGCAATATTTGCTGAATCAATGGCACTGGAGGATACGCATATCCGATCATTCCGTCCCACGAGATCGAAAGAGCATCTACTGCATATGCTCGGGATCCGGACATGGCGACACATACGTCTGCAACTGATTGTTGAGTTGTGTTGCAAATAAGTCTATCATTGGCCGCTCCCATTGGTAGAAAATCTGATTTAATACCTGTTTGTTGAGAGTCCATTCTGACGGCAACAAGCAACCCTTCCGTGAAAGGGAGTCTGCTAATACATTCAGACGACCCGGAATATGACGGACCGAAAGCAGAACTTGGTGTTCTAGAACAAACAGAAGGATTCTTTCCGTTAAATTGAATAACGGAACGGAATGAGTGCCTCCCTGGTTCCGGATATACGCTACTACTGTCGTATTGTCGGACAGGATTTGGACATGTGCTTTCTGAATAATGTTCATCCAATGACGTAGTGCAAGCCAAATTGACATCATTTCCTTGATGTTTATGTGCTTGCCTAGAAACTGCGGATCCCAAAGACCCTGGCACTTCGAATCCGTTGGGATCAATGTTGCACCCCAACCTGTTTGACTGGCATCCATCATAATCGTAAAACTCGGATCCGGCAACTGCAGTGGGACTCCCTGAGTCAACCACTGAATGTTTGCCCAAGTCTGAATCTCTTGTTTCACTTGATTTGACAAGAGAACATCTATATCGAGCGAATGAATATTTACACTCCAATTCTGAGTCAAGAAAATTTGGAGAGGACGAGTGCGTAACCGCCCCATCGGAATGAGATCCGCAGCAGCTCCGCACAGACCTATCAGTCTCATGAACTCTCTCGCTGTGACTTTGAGTGAAGACAATAGCGAGAGTAACAACTGATTAATTTCGCTCTGGTTAACGGCAGATGAACGAGATTGTTGGGCGTCTCGACGCTCATTCCCAGATGAGTGAATGACTTGGACGGCACCAGATCCGACTTCTCCTCGTTTATTATAAAACCGAGACGTCGAAGTAATAGAAGCAGATTCTGCACATCGTTCTGAAGCATTAACTCGTTGCCGTACCTCTGGAGAATGTCGTCCAGGTAGGCCGACGTTACTGCAGACGAATGAGCCCGGAAATGTATCATTACCGAGTTCATTATTCGAGTGAAAGCCCAGGGCGCTAGGTTCAAGCCGAAGCACATCGCTCGGAACTGATATACAACTCCTAGGACTGCGAAGCGTAGATACTTTCTGAATGTCGGATGTACCATGACGTGAAAGTAAGCATCTTTGAGATCTATGCTTGTAGCATAGTCGTTCACTCGAATACTCGCTCTGACTGATCGAATTGTTTCCATATAGAACTTCGGAGCGACGATCAGCTTGTTTATCCAGCTCAGATCTATGACTGGACAGAACGAGCCGTCTGGTTTCGGAACCAGAAACAGATGGCTGTAGAAAACCGGTGATTCCTGGTCTTCTACGACCTCTACCGCGTTCTTCGTCAGCAGAGACTGTACTTCTGATAAAAGAGCATCTCTTTTCTGCGGATTTGACGGAAGCTGAGTCCATTTTGGACTTCGAGTTAATAGAGTTAATAGAGGCTTTCGTTTGAAGGATATTCTTAGTCCTTCCAGAATTACCCCTCGAACCCAACTCGATAATCTTCCACCTACCGGAACACGATAGAGGTTCAAACCATCACCTCCTGGACCTGCGAGGCTTGCGGAAGGAGAAACTACGTCCTCCACGACCCGCACCTCGTCCCGTCGACCTAGGGACGTCTGACCGGTTGTCTCGGCCAGAATAACGTCCCGTACGTGAGTCACTGCCTTGACAGTCTCTAGAATAAGACCTAGAGGACGTATAAGTTCTTCACCTTACTATCCACGTGCGTGGATGTAGCTAGGGCTGCGTCACATCTAACCAACTCCAGGTTTGCCACTGAAAGGGCGGAGTTATACGTGGAATAAGCTACTGCCCTTGAAAGAAGTCTTAATGAGGAATGTATATCCTGGAATTCTTTCCCTTGAAGACGTAATGATAACGCCTTAGTAAGGTGGTCTGCATATGATAAAGCGTCTAAGTTAACTCTGTTAGACATTATTGTCGTTTCCAACGTCGTGGTTGGAATTGACATAGACGACGGTATAGACAATTCCAAGTCTTCAGCCTCGTCGTCTAGACGCAGAGGAACTCTCGGTATGCCCTGTCCTGCCATTTCGAATTTATTCCTTGAATTGATGAAAGGCAGATTTAGAGCATTTGCGGACAAGAAACCAGACTTGCCTGTTTTGGTAGCAAGCTTATAAATAGCGTCGTTCAATAATTCAAATGTTCTTGTGACATTATTGGACTGTGTCGGAAACTCAGGGACTGAGGCCTGTGGAGTAGCGGTCTTACGTTGCTTTGCCGCTGGAAGCTCCGTGTACGTTGACTCCTGCATACTTCTCTTATGCGAACATCCGGAGTCTACAGGCCTTGTGTCCCTGGCTACCAGATGGCATGACCTGGTCGCCGTGGAATCCCTGATTGGCGAAGCTGGCTGGATATCCGTGGTCATGTAGCCAAGGTGCAGTCGTGTGCGCTGCCGTGAGGATGAGGAAGCCTTATCGACAGTCTCTCAGGACTGTCTATATAACGGAGCGTCCCGAGCGGCGGACGTATGCTCCGAATGCGAAACGTTTTGTACCACAACATCTGGTCCCAGATGTTGTTGTACGAGAGAGGGACCTCTCTCGCTCGCAGCCCGGATGGACCTGGACGAGCTAGGAACCGGACTAATAGGCTTCCTCCGTTTTCTCCTCTGATCCGTCGTCACTGGGTGTGCACTTTTGTCTATTTATAGTGCTCGCATCACCCAAATCTCCTTCCTGGACCGCAACGGATGAACCCGGCTGCCGAACCATTCGATGAATGGATGCTACACCGGGCGACCTCGCGGACGTCAACGCCGTCGATCCTACTAGGGACCTCTTAGGCAATTGACGTATTTCCATGAGCACTTTTGCCACTAGCTCTTCATTTAACTGTGACGACGGAGACACACTTTTGGAAGACATCACGGAAACATCACCCTGTTCTTGTTCCTCTGAAATAGAGATTGATAAACTAGAGTGACCCTGCGGAGAAAGGACCGGCATGGCCTTTTCCCCGCTAACAACATACCGTAACACACGCTTCCAATGTTTGTCATCCCAATTGACACATACTGAACAGGAGTTAGTGCGAGTACACTGACTACAATTAATACAATGATTATGAAAGTCAGAGGAAGATTTCCTCTTATTACAATTTGAACAATATCCTTTCATTGTGAAAAGAATACAAGAAGTCCTAGTACTCGCATCAACCCCTGAAAACAAAGATACATAATAACATGATCCATTAACATAGAAAAAATAATTGAAATCAAAAAAAATTTTTGAAAAAATATTTTTTCAGAAAAGCCCAAGTTTCTGAAAAGTAACGTTGAGCCCCAATGGATCCCAAGAAGCCTAAGTGTGGACAAAAATTTTAAAAATATTAAAAAAAATTAATGCAACACTTACGTATAATAATAATGTATCTTGTTACGATTAAGCTAATACAAAGACAAGAAATCCCCTCCACAAAGACTGTTGTCAATGTAAACAAGAAGTGTATAAACACCAGAAACATGACTCCAGGCACTGATAACCATGGCCCGAAATCAGTTACCAATAACACACTATCTGATGCAAAACAGAGACTTCCAGGGAAGAAACTGCAGAACATCAGATGGTAGATGCAGAACACTACGCCTAAACACCCATGGGTGAGGACGTAAACATGGGGAAAAGAACAGAATTCATTCTGTTACCCAGCTAAAACTCCCAAGAAATTTTAGTAATAATATTACAGAAAATATGCCAAAAGCATGGGAGAATAGCAAGGGGGGACTTAAAGGAAATGGAGAGAGGAAACACTGAACAAGCAGTGTAACTTTGTAGCAAGAAGGACAACAACAGGCCCATGTCTCGAAATTAGGCAACTTATCATAATTTCATAAAAAAATTTCAAGTTACAGCCCTGATTATTTCCTGCCACTAATTTTTCCTCTCCTCCTTCTATTTCCTCTTTAGATCCACCATTTCTCTAATATTTATGTGTCTGGCATCATTTAAACTGAGATTTACAAGCACAAAGATCAGTCAGATGTGAACTGATGAAGGGCCAAACAAAGAATGATTATTG
Organism: Pictodentalium vernedei; assembly: GCA_031216915.1. Lineage (NCBI taxonomy): Eukaryota > Metazoa > Mollusca > Scaphopoda > Dentaliida > Dentaliidae > Pictodentalium > Pictodentalium vernedei. The sequence continues at coordinate 165,844,596 of CM062297.1, forward strand.
GCGCCAATTTCGAGACCTCCTTGACACTGCGCATACGCAGTGGAGGGAAAGTATGGAGGACCATTTAGGACATGATTTGTTTGGTTTTAGATGCAACTTTTGGGGATTGGGGGGCAAAATTTGTGTTTGGCCCTAGATTTTTAAGAGTTAGCACCAGCTATGTCTGGGTCATTGGTACAGTATAAAAATATTGACATGAGAATTTTTGCTTTCTTCCATTTTTGCCCCCAAAACATAGATAATGTCCATCACCAGAATGAGCTCATAGAGCACATTTCATTGAGGGGGTAATATACTATGTTCCAATAAGACTAAAATTCTCCTTGCTCACTTAGTATATTCTATGTTTACGACTCAAGTGGCAAATGATACCATCTGACATCACAACGCGAAATATTTGAAATGATGTCACCCGTTTCGTAATTGCTACACCAACTGAGAGATGAGGAAGCCACTTCATTTATCTATTTTTCACTCGTGCAGTAGACAGTGTTCCGGATGAAGTGTTGTTTAAATTACAAACTGATTTACGATTTGAACTGAGATGGAACGAGTTTATCTGGTTTATTGATTATTTATCCAATGCCGTCGTGGGACATGCGAGAGGTTTATTTACTAAACCTGTGATTGTTAAATGTTGCCTTGAACAAGGCAACTTTTAACGATTACATGTTTAGTAAATAAACCTCTTGTGTTTCACGATGTAGGTTTTGGGCTATGGGTAGTGGCTTATTGGAACATATACATTATTGTGATGAATTGATGGTAACATGGTCTGAGGTTTGCGGATCGGATCGTATGTTCAACTGAGATGCTTCACGTCTCAGTTGAACATATGCTCCGAGCCGCAAACCTCAGACCATGTTACTGTCAATTCATCACAATAACTTATAATGTTTTTGAGACAAAAATGAAAATATTTAGTTATTCATGTTTTCTGTAAATGTCATTTGCTGTTTGTATTAGGTACACAGTTAATAAAAAATACGAGAAGATTAATTCAATTCAACTTCGGAAACCAACTCACTCATAAAATTATGACATTGACTTCTGATGTCATTCCCATATTAGACGTGTTGTGAATGATATTTTCCATAATAAGGTATTTGATGATGATTATGTGATAAATATGTAGCCTAAACCAATATATTATCTGCACTGGACACAGAGTTCATTATGAAGTTTCAAGTTTTGTTAAGCATACAATGAAAACACTTAGGCACCACAAAGTAGATCTTCTGTTTCTCAGGCCATTTTTCATAAAACTGAATGTGGACAGGCGTTTTTTAATTTAATTTTTTATTTTGTAATTATTTCATCGCCATCAACAATTCATATTCTTGGTTTGTTTTATGTTTTAGGCCTCATAATCTGGTGCAGGCGAAAACGGCACCGTGTAAAAATGGCACCAACTCTTGTTGGCGAAAGTTAAAAAATTTATAGTAATTTATATATTTTTTATACTTACCAATGACCCAGACTTAGCTGGTGCTAACTCCTTAAATTATAGGGCCAAACACAAATTTTGCCCCCCAATCCCCAAAATTTGCATCAAAAACCAAAATTCAATGTCCTATATGGTCCTCCATACTTTCTATCCACTGCACAGTGTCAAGGAGCTCTCGAAATTGGCACAAATGTCATTCTTACAACCAGTACCTGGAAAGCGTTATGTAATCAGCGGGGAGGTATGAGTTCCGAACTCATAGGAGGGCCATCCCCGTCTGGGTCATTGGTAAGTATAAAAAATATATAAATTACTATAAATTTTTTAACATTTTTATACTGTACCAATGACCCAGACTTAGTTGAATAGAAAAAAGGCTGGAGGGCCTAGGACATACAAGAAAATCCAAAAGACTCAATTACATGAAAACAGAATTATCCCCTCAAGGAGAAGAGGAGCACAGGTTTTATATGTATCTTTCTTGTTTGTATCAAAAAAGAAAGACACAATACCATTCCGTAATTGAGCACAATAATTATCAATGATCTCTATTAACATCCAGTATAATTCCTTATACTAATGTTATTAAAGAAAAGCCAATAATTAAAGGTAGTCCAGATAATGAGACTCTTTATACTCATTAAAATGTGTTCGAGGATTGTATATTAGCGCTCGTATGATCCGTGACATATACAAATGTTTCCCACCAAGCTACACTTTTAAAATATTATATGAATTAGCTTTACACTTTAAAACCATCCCGTCACCGACTTGGAATTACTGACTCCAGAGGAGATATTCCCTTGCTTTTCCCTATAAAGCAGGTGCTATAAGGGAACACCATCCCCCCCACCCCTTCCCTAGCCCTGGGTCAAATACCCCAGAGCGAAGAGGGCAGCAGGACAGATACGCTGCCAGAACAGATACTTCATGCACCGAAATCTTAAGCACAGACTGATGAGTTGAAGATTATTTTTCATAAGCAGTATGGATAGTTAATTGAATCCACCTTGCAATAGAATGGACCATAATGTTCCTACTATTAGGCAGCAGAGACAGAAAGAGACGTTATGTCCCTTTCTGATAAACTCAGATCTACGTTTGTAAAAAACGTATAGCTCTAACAGGACAGATTAAAGGCCTATGCCCGTCTGAAGATGGAAAAGCCTTAATAACAATAGATTCCGGATACTTATAGGAGCCAGAATCTAGTCAAAAAGCCAACCTTAGTAGTCAAGGTAATAGTATTACCTACACTACGAAAGTGAGAATCCTGAACAGATAGTGCCTGAAGCTCATCTAGGCAAAGTGAAGGCTAAGAGAAAGCTTGCTTATAACATAAGAATTTGAAGTCCATTGTATCAAGGGGCTCAAATGGCGCTTCTTTAAGCTTAAGAAGAACCCAAGCTAAATTCCACTTAGGAATTAATCTAAGGGTTCTAAGTCTATTTATCGAAAAATTTTCCCTAACTTAGATAAAGAGACATTAGATCCAATCTGTAAACTATCATGATGTGCATATGTATCACAGAATGATCCCTACCTCACCGTGAGAAAACCTTCCACTTAGCAGCATAATTTAGCGAAGAGGAGGTCCTCCTACAATTAGAAATTGTGTCCACTGCTCGTCCTGTAAATTGCTTGGCGTGCAAGAAGGACCGCACAATGAAAATACGTGAAGGTTGAGACCTTATGGGTTGTGATGCAGTGTGCGCGATTTCCCCTGCGAAAGAAGATCCTCTCGTGGAGGAAGCTTCCGCAGCATGTCCCACAGCAGACACCTGAAAAGATTTATCCATGGTCTCTGGGGTGAAAGAGATGCTACCAACAGAATTTGCAGTGAGATTGCTTTATCTTAAGCAATATCTGCAGAATCAATGGCGGTGGAGGATATGCGTATCCTATCATTCCGTCCCAAGAGAACGAGAGAGCGTCTACCTCAAACGCTCAAGGATCTGGACACGGCGACACATACGTCCGCAACTGATAGTTGAGATGCGTCGCAAAAAAGTCTACCCTTGGACGATCCCATTAGGAGCAAATCTGATTGAAAAATCGTTGTTGAGAGTCCATTCTGACGACAACAAACGACCTATCCGAGAAAGGGAGTCCGCTAGAATGTTCAGGCGACCCGGAATATGACGGACCGATAGAAGAACTTGATGCTCTAGGACAAACAGAAGGATCCTTTCCGTTAAATTGAATAACGGAATGGAATGAGTGCCTCCCAGGTTCCGAATGTTAAAAAAATGGCTGCTGCCTCGAAAGTTAAAAAATTTATAGTAATTTATATATTTTTTATACTTACCAATGACCCAGACTTGGCTGGTGCTAACTCTAACAAAACCAGGGCCAAACCCAAATTTTGCCCCCCAATCCCCAAAATTTGCATCCAAAACCAAAAGAAATCATGTCCTATAGGACTTCCATACTACGCCCCCACTGCGCATGCGCAGCGTCAAGGACGTCCCGAAATTGGCGCCAATTATCATTCTTACTGGCAGTGCCTGGTCAGCGCTATGTACTCAGCGGGGAGGCAAGAGTTCCCAACTCCTGGGAGGGCCATCCCCGTCTGGGTCATTGGTAAGTATAAAAAATATATAAATTACTATAAATTTTTTAACATTTTTATACTGTACCAATGACCCAGACTTAGCTGAATAGTAAACAGGCTGGAGGGCCTAGGACATAGAGGAAAATCCAATAAGCTCAACTATATAATAAAGAGGTAACCCCTTAAGGAGAAAAGGAGTATTAGGCTTTACATGTATCTTTCTTATTTAATATTAAATTAGAAAGATACAATACCCTTAATAATTGAGCACAATAATATTCATGTTCTCTATTAACATCCAGTATAACCCTTATACTAATTATTTTTAAAGTAAGCCAATAAATAAAGTAGTCCAGAGAATTGAGACTCTTTATAATCTTTTAAAAGTGTCCGAGTATTGTATATTAAAGCCTGTTTGACACTTGACATATACAAATGCTTCACACCGAGCTACACTTTAAAAATAAGACATGAATGAATTTTAACATTAATATTACACTTTAAAACCATCCCGGAAGCGACTCAGAAATACTGACTTTGGAGGAGGCATTCCCTTGCTTTTCACTAAAAAGCAGGTGACCTAAGGGAACAAGTGCCCCCCCCCCCCCCTTCCCCTTGCCCTGGGTCAAATAGCCCAGAGCGAAAAGGGCAGCCGGACGGAGTCACTGCCGGAACAGAAAGCCTGCATAACTATAGTTGCAACTGTTTAGTGGACGACATTCTGAGCAACAGATAACGGACCTAAACAATGCAGGTCTCCAGAAATGGACTCAATATTTCTGAGATAAAAATTTGTGAATGTGGATGGCTGAGACCAATAAGCAGCCTTCATTAAATCTGTAATAGCAACACTATTAGCATAAGCCCAAGAAGTAGCAAGAGCTCTTACTTCATGAGCGGAAATCTTAAACACAGACTGCTGAGAAGAAGATAAACTCTCATAAGCAGTACGGATAGTTAATTGAACCCATCTAGCAATAGAATGGACCGAAATGTCCCTTCTATTTGGCATCAAAGACAGAAAGAAACGTTTCCGTCCCTTTCTGATAAACTGAGATCTCTGTTTATAGATACGTAACGCTCTAACAGGACAGAGTAAAGGCCTACGCCCGTCTGAAGACGGAAGAGCCTTAATAACAAGAATTTGAAATCTACTGTCCCAAAAGGTTCAAATGGCTTTTCCTTCAATTTAAGAAGAACCCAAGCTAAATTCTATTTAGGAATTAATCTAAGAGTTCTGGGTCTATTTATCGAGAAGTTTCTAACCAACTTAGATAAAGAGACATTAGATCCAATTTGTAAACTACCATGATGTGCATAGGTATCAAATAACATAGACCTATAACCCTTAATAGTAACAGGCTGCAGTTTGATTTGGTCAAACAAGTATACTAGAAAGTTTGCAATGTCTGGTATAGAGGGATCAAAAATATCTACAGAATGATCCCTACACCAACGGCGAAAAACCTTCCACTTAGCCGCATAGTTTAGCAAAGAGGAGGTCCTCCTACAGTTAGAAATCGCGTCCACTGCTCGTCCTGTAAAGTGCTTGCCATGCAAGAAGGACCGCACAACGGAAAAACGTGAAGGTTGAGACCTTGCGGGTTGTGATGGAGTTGACGTGATTTCCCCTGCGAAAGAAGATCCTCCTGTGGAGGAAGCTTTCGCGGTAGGTCCCACAACAGACACCTGAGTAGATTTATCCACGGTCTCTGTGGCGACAGAGATGCTACCAACAGAATCTTGCATTGAGATTGTTTTATCTTTAGCAATACTTGTTGAATTAACGGCGCTGGAGGATACGCATATCCTATCATTCCGTCCCAAGGGATCGACAGAGCGTCTACTGCAAATGCTCTTGGATCCGGACACGGAGACACATACGTCTGCAACTGATTGTTGAGATGTGTCGCAAATAAGTCTATCATTGGCCGTTCCCATTGGTAGCAAATCTGATTGAATACTTGTTTGTTGAGAGTCCACTCCGACGGCAACAAGCGACCCTTTCGTGAAAGGGAGTCTGCTAGCACATTCAGACGACCCGGTATGTGACGGACCGAAAGAAGAACCTGATGTTCTAGCGCAAACAGAAGGATTCTTTCCGTTAGATTGAACAACGGAACTGAATGAGTGCCTCCCTAATTCCGTATATACCCCACTACTGTCGTATTGTCGGATAGGATTTGGACATGAGCATTGTGAATAATGTCCATCCAATGACGTAACGCAAGCCAAATTGACATCATTTCCTTGATGTTTATGTGCTTGCACAGGAATTGCGGATCCCAAAGACCCTGGCATCTCGAATCCGTTGGGATCAATGATGCACCCCAACCTGTTTGACTGGCATCCGTCATAATGGTAAAACTCGGATCCGGCAACTGCAGCGGAACTCCCTGAGTTAACCACTGAATGTTTGCCCAAGTCTGAATCTCTTGTTTCACTTGATCTGACAAGAGAACGTCTACGTCGAGCGAATGAATTTTCACACTCCAATTCTGAGTCAAGAAAATTTGGAGAGGACGCGTGCGTAACCGCCCCATCGGAATGAGATCCACAGCGGCTCCGCACAGACCTATCAGTCTCATAAATTCTCTCGCTGTGACTTTGTCTGCGTGCAGACAATAGCGAGCGTAACAACTGACTAATTTCGCTCTGGTTAACGGCAGACGAACGAGGTTGTGCGTCTCGAAGCTCATTCCCAGATGAGTGAATGACTTGGACGGCACCAGATCCGACTTCTCCTCGTTTACTATAAAACCGAGACGTCGGAGCAATAGAAGTAGATTCTGAACATCGTAGCTCTGAAGAATGTCGTCCAGGTAGGCCGACGTTACCGCAGACGAATGAGCTTGGAAATAGATCATTACCGAGTTCATTACCCGAGTGAAAGCCCAGGGTGCTAGATTCAGTCCGAAGCACATCGCCCGGAATTGATACACCACTCCTAGCACTGCGAAGCGTAGATACTTTCGGAATGTCGGATGTACCATGACGTGAAAGTACGCATCTTTGAGATCTATGCTTGTTGCATAATCGTTCACCCGAATACTCGCTCTGACTGACCGAATCGTCTCCATATAAAATTTCGGAGCGACGATCAGCTTGTTTATCCAGCTCAAATCTATGACTGGACAGAACGAGCCGTCTGGTTTCGGAACCAGAAACAGATGGCTGTAGAATCCCGGGGTCTCCTGGTTTTCTACGACCTCTACTGCGTTCTTCATTAAAAGAGACTGCACCTCTGATAACAGAGCGTCTCTTTTCTGCGGATTTGACGGAAGTTGAGTCCACTTTGGACTTAGAGTTAATGGAGGCTTTCGTTTGAAGGATATCTTTAGGCCTTCCGAAGTCACTCCTCTCACCCAAGGGTCGTCCGTAATCGACGCCTATTCTTGTGAAAAGCTCGACAACCTTCCGCCAACCGGTACGCGATAGAGGTTTAAACCATCACCTCCTGGACATGCGAGGCCTGTGGTAGGAGAAACCACGTCCTCCACGACCCGCACCTCGTCCCGTTGACCTCGGGGCGTCCGACCGGTTGTCCCGGCCCGAAGACGTCCCGAACGAGAGTCGCTACCCTGACGGTCTCTCGAATAAGACCAAGAGGATGCACCGGAACCTCTATAGGAACCTCTCTTGGGCGCATTAGACCCAGAAGTGCCTGTCTTATTCTTGTCTGCTGTATCCGACTTCTTAGAAGCAGATTTGAACAACAGAGAATCCGAAGCTTTCTTTGTAATTTTATCATAAATAGCAGAAAGCTTGCCGTCAAAGAGAAGTTCTCCGGAGACCGAAGCGACTCTAAGAGAGTTCTTCACCTTAGTATCCACGAGTGTGGATGTAGCTAGGGCTGCATAATGTCTAACCAACTCCAGGTTTGCCACAGAAAGGGCGGAGTTACACGTGGAATAAGCTACTGCCCTTGAAAGAAGTCTTAAAGAGGATTGTATATCCTGAAATTCTTTCCCTTGAAGGCGCAGTGATAACGCCTTAGTAAGGTGATCTGCGTAAGATAAGGCATCTAAATTGGCTCTGTTAGACGAAATAGCTGTTTCCAACACCGCGGTTGGAATAGAAGCCGACGACGGTAATGATAGCTCTAAGTCTTCCGCCTCGTCGTCCATATGCAGAGGAACTCTCGGGATACCCTGTCCTGCCGTGTCGAATTTATTCCTTGCATTAATGAAAGGCAGGTTGAGAGTATTGGCGGACAAGAAACCTGCTTTCCCCGTCTTGGAAGCAAGTTTAAATATAGCGTCGTTCAATAATTCAAATGTTCTTGCAACATTATTGGACTGCGACGGAAACTCGGGAGCGATGTTCCTGAACCGCTCAAAAAATTCAGAGTCCAATGACGCTATAATCCTCTTGTCCGGAACCGCAGCAGTCTGGCCCGACGGAACAACTTGAGGGAGAAAGTGCCGGATGAAGTCCACGGCAGCTTTATGTTGTTCCGAAAGGGATAGCTCCAAATCATCCGTATCCCTTTCACCATCCGGTCGGACCTCATGATGCTCCCGGTCGTCCGCCCCGGATGCATCGGCGGAGCGTACCGACCCAGCGCCGTGGGATAATTCTCGATCCCACACCGTTTCTGTCGGCTGCTGGGATGCTGCGATAAGCTGTGCTATCTGCACAAGAATGTCCGGCGTCGAGACCTGCGGAGGCGCAGTCTTTCGCATCAGATGGCTCCCGCATACTTTTTCTATGCGAACGTCCGGAGTCCATCTGCCTCGAGTCCCTGGCTGCCGGATGGTGTGACCTGGTCGCCGAAGAATCCTTGATCGGCGAAGCTGGTAAGATATCGGCGGTCACACAGCCAAGGTGCGGTCGTGTGCGCTGACGAGAAGAAGAAGCCTTAGCAGTCTCCGCGGACTGCCTATACAACGGAGCGTCCCGAGCGACGGACGTATGCTCCTCTTGCGACACATTTTGTACCACATCTGGTCCCAGATGTTGTTGTACGAGAGAGGGGCCTCTCTCGCTCGTGGCCCGGCTGGACCTGGACGAGCTAGGAACCGGACTCAAAGGCTTCCTCCGATCTCGCTTACTATCCGCCGTCACTGGGTGTGCACATTGAATGTTTATAGTGCTCGCATCACCCAACATTTCCTCCTGGACCGCATCGGACGAACCCGGCTGCCGAACCATTCGGTGAATGGACGCTACACCGGGCGAGCTAGCGGACGACATTTGTCTAATCTCCATGAGCACTTTTGCCGCTAGCTCTGAATTCATTTGTGACGACGGAAGCGCACTTGCAGAAGATAACATGGAAACATCACCCTGTTCTTGTTCCTCTGAAATAGAAACTGAGAGAGTAGAGTGACCTTGCGGAGAAAGAGCCGGCATAGCCCTTTCTCCAGAAACAACATACCGTGACACACGTTTCCAATGTTTGTCATCCCAATATTGACATATAGAACAGGGATTAGTGCGAGAACACCGACTACAATTAATACAATGATCATGAAAGTCAGAGGAAGATTTCTTCCCATTACAATTTGAACAATATCCTTTCATTGTGAAAAGTCAACAACAAGTCCTAGTTACTCGCACAAACCCCTGACACAAAGATACATAATAACATGATCCATTAATAAATGAAAAAACAATTGCAAATCAAAATAATTTTGAAAAAATATTTTTTCAGCGAAGCCCAAGTTTCTGAAAAGTAACGTTGAGCCCCGATGGATCCGATGGCAAAGTGTGGTCAAAAATTTTAAATTTATATTAAATAATTAATGAGACACTTACGGATAATATAAATGTATCTTATAGTGAGATAAACTACACCAAAGGCAAACAGCCCCCCTCAAAAAAGGCTGTTGCCAATGTAAACAAACAGTGTAAAACACCAGAAAACATGACTCCAGGCACTGAAAAAACTGGCCCGAAATCAGTCATCAAAATTACACTCTATCTGATGCAAGACAGAGACTCCCAGGGGAGAATCTGCAGAACATCAGATGGAAGATGCAGAACACAACGTTTATACACCCATGGGTGAAAACGTAACTATGGGGAAAATAACAGAAAACATTCTGTATCCAAGCAACTCTCCCAAGAAAATTTAGAAATGAACTTTCTCAAAAATATGCCAAAAGCATGGGAGAATTGCAAGGGGGGACTTTAGAAGGCTAGGGGAGAGGAAACACTGAATAAGCAGTGCAACATTTAGCAAGAATGACAACAAGAGGCCCATGCCTCGAAAATAGGCAACTTAACATAATTTCATAAAAAATTTTAAGTACAGCCCTGATTATTTTTTGTCACTTCTTTTTCCTCTCCTCCTTCTATATCCTCCTTAGAATCACCATTTCTCCAAAAATTACGTGTCTGGCATCCTTTAAACTGAGATTTACAAGCACAAAGATCAGTGAGATGTTGACTGATGAAGGGCCAAACAGAGAATGATAATTGGCGCCAATTTCGGGACGTCCTTGACACTGCGCATGCGCAGTGGGGGTGTAGTATGGAGGTCCTATAGGACATGATTTCTTTTGGTTTTGGATGCAAATTTTGGGGATTGGGGGGCAAAATTTGTATTTGGCCCTGGTTTTGTTAGAGTTAGCACCAGCCAAGTCTGGGTCATTGGTACAGTATAAAAATATACGCTACTAGTCGACTTGTCGGACAGAATTTGAACATGCGAACTCGGAAGAATGTTCATTCATTGACGTAGCGCAAGCCATATTGACATCATTCTTGATGTTTATGTACTTGTTAGGAACTGCGGATCCTAAAGACCCTGGCACCCTGAATCTATTGGGATCAGAGTTGTGCAGCAACCTGTTTGACTCGCATCCATCATTAAACTCGGATCCGGCAGTTGCAGTGGTACTCTCTGAGTTAACCACTGAAAAACTACCCAAGTCTGAAACTCTTGTTCACTTGATTAGACAAGACAATGTTCGATTCGAGCGAATGAGTCTTCACGTTCCAATTCTGAGATAAAATATCTGTGGAGTGGACAAGTGCGTATCTGCTTCATCGGAATAATATTCGCAGCGGGTACACACAAACCTGTCAGTCTAATGAATTCTCTCGCTCTTACTACATCTGAGTGAAGGCAAAAGCGAACGTAACAACTGACTAAAATCGCTCTGGTTAACGGCAGACGAATGAGATTGTTGTACGTCTCTAAGCTCATTCCCACGTGGGTGAATAAATAGGACGACACTAGATCCGAGTTCTTTTCGTTTACTAAGAAACTGAGATGTCGGAGCAATTGAAGCAGACTCAGAACATCTATCTGAAGCGTTAACTTGCTGCCGTAACCCTGAAGAATGCCGTCCAAGTTCTTCTTGGTAAGGTGATCTGCGTGAGATAATGCGTCTAAATTCTATCAGACAATACTGTCGTCTCTAGTATACTGGAGTAATAGACATGGATGCCGGCAATGACAATTCCAGGTCTTCAGCCTAGTCGTCCAAACGCAGAGGAACTCTCGGCATGCCTAGTCCTGCCGTTTCAAAATTATGTCTTGCATTGATGAAAGGCCGCTGAATAGCGCTAGGCGATGAGAAACCTAATTTTCCAGTCTTTGAGGCTAGCTTGAATATAGCGTCATTCAAAAGTTCAAATGTCCATGACATTTCTGGACTGGGTCGGAAACTGAGGGACGGTGTCCTTAATGCGGCCGAAAAAGTCTGTGTCCAGTGACACTTTCAGTTTCTTATCAGGCAACGCAGCATTTTTGTCCAGAGAAACAACTTCTAAAAGGTGATGCCGGATGAAAACTACGGCCACCTTAAGTTGTTCGGAAAGGGAAAATTTCAGGTGTGCTGATTCCCTTTTACCATCCGCCTGGACCACATAAAATTTTTGGTCGTCCCTTACTGACTCTGCAGGGGAATGAACCAACCCAGCTTGCTCAGATAGTTCTTTACTGAAAAAGTTTCTGATAGCTGCTGGGATGCTGCGATGAATTGAGCTATCTGCAATAGCAAGTCCGTCACGGAGGCCTGTGGAGCCGCGGTCTTACGTAATTAGCCGCTGGAAGCTCCAGGGACGTTAATTCCTGCATTTATATAATATGCAAACGTCCCAGCTGGAAATGCCTCGTGTTCTTGTCTAGCAGATGGCGTGACTGGTCGACGTGGAATCACCTCCTGGTCCTACGAGGATTGTGGAAGGAGAAAACAGATCCTCCACGACCAGCAACTCGCCCAGTCGACCTAGGGGCATCTGACCCGCTATCTCAGGCCATCATTACGACCCCTATGTGAGTCGCTACTCTGACGGTCTCCGGAGCAAGACGTAGAGGCTATGATCCTCTGTAGGAACTTCCTTTGGATGTATTTGCCCCCGAAGAACCTGCCTTACTCCTCCCTGCTGAGTCCAACTTTTTCAAAGCGGAATAATGCAGAGAATCCGGAGCTTTCTTAGTAATCTAATATAGATTGTAGAAAGCTTAATGACGAAGAGAAGCTCTCCTGAGACCGGAGCGACTGGAAGAGAGTTTTTTTCACCTTACTATCCACTCTTGTGGATGCAGCCAGGGCAGCATCACGTCTGACTAACTCCATATTGCCACTGAAAGGGCAGAGTTATACGTAGAATATGCTATAGCCCTCGAAAGAACTCTTAAGGAAGATGGAGATCCTGGAATTTTCGCTTCGAGACGTAGTGATAACGCTCTGGTAAGGTGATCTGCGTGAGAAAATGTGTCTAAATTGTGTTCTCCAGTATACTGGAGTAAATAGGCATGGACGCCGGCAATGACCGTTCCAGGTCTGCAGCCTAGTCGTCCAAATGCAGAGGAACTCTCGGTGTGCCTTGTCCTGCTGTTTCAAATTAATGTCTAGCATTGATGAAAGGCAGCTGTAGAGCGCAGGTGATAAGAAACTGGATTTGCCAGTCTTAGAGGCTAGCTTGAATATAGTGTCATTCAAAAGTTCAAATGTCGATGACATTTCTGGACTGGGTCGGAACTCTCAGGGACGGTGTCCCTAATCCGGCCGAAAAAGTCTGTGTCCAGTGATGCTTACAGTTTCTTATCAGGTAACGCAGCATTTTTGTCCAGAGAAACAACTTCTAAAGGTGATGCCGGATGAAATCTACGGCACCTTAAGTTGTTCAGAAAAGGAAAATTTCAGCTGTGCTGATTCCCTTGTACCATCGGCCTGGACCACATAATAATCTCGGTCGTCCCTACTGACTCTGCAGGGGAGCGAACCGACCCAGCATGCTCAAATAGTTCTTTATTGAAAAAGTTTCTGATAGCTGCTGGGATGCTGCGATGAATTGAGTTATCTGCGATAGCTAGTCCGTCACGGAGGCCTGTGGAGCCGCGGTCTTACGTAATTAGCCACTGGAAGCTCCATGGACGTTTATTCCTACATTTATATAATATGCGAATGTCCCAACTGGAAAGGCCCCATGTCCTTGGCTAGCGTATGGAGTGACCTGGTTGACGTGGATTCCCTGGTCGGCGAAGCAGGAGCTCCAGGGACGTTCATTCCTGCATTTATATAATATGTGAACGTCCCCTGGAAATCTGTGGTGACATAGCCAAGGTGCAGTCGTGTGTGCTGACGTGAGGATGAGGAAGCCAATAGAACAGCCGTGTTGGACTGTCTATGCGATGGAGCGTCCCGAGCAGGAGGAGTGGACGTATGCTCTGACTAACGAACGAACATACAACAACATCGCGGCCCAGATGTTGCTGTAAGAGAGAGGGGGGCCTCTCTCGCTCGCGGTCCGGATAGACCTGGACAAGCTAGCTACCGGACTGACAGGTTTCCACCGTACTATCCTCGGATCCGTCGTCGCTGGGTGTGCACGTTCAATGTTTATAGTGCTTGCATAACTCAAACTGCTTCCCTGGACTGCAACGGACGAACCCGGCTGCCGAGCCATTCGATGAATGGTCGCTACACCAGGGGGACTAGTGGACGATCAACGCCTTCGATCCTACTAGGGACCTCTTCGGCAATTGTCGTATTTCCATGAGCACTTAGCCACTAGCCCTAGTACTGCAATGACGGAGACACATTTGTTGAAGACATCACAGAAACATCACCCTGTTCTTGTTCTTCTGAAAAAGAGACTGATAAACTAGAGTGACCTTGCGGAGAGAGGACCGGAATGGACCCCTCACCGCTAACAATATACCGTGACACACGTCTCCAACGTTGTCATTCCAATTAGCACACACTGAGCAAGAATTAGTGCGAGTACATTGACTACAAGAAACACAATGAACATGAGAATCAGAGGAAGACTTCCTCGCATTACAATTTGAACAATATTCTTTCATCATGAAAAAATATAAACAGTCATAGTACTCGCACTAACCCTTGAAACAAAGATACATAATATAATATAATCCATTATAACATTTCCAAAAAAAAAAATTTTTGAAAAATTTTCAGAAGAGCCCAAGTTCCCAATGGGAACAATGAGCCCAAATGGATCCCAAAAAAACCTAAGTGTGGACAAAATATTTTAAAACATATTTCAAAATTAATGCAACACTTCCGGACAATATTAATGTATCTGGATATGAGCAGAACTAATAGAAGACAAGTAATCATTATCAAAAGTAAACATTGTCAACATAAACAAAAGTGTACAGAAACCGGAAACATGACTCCAGGCACTGAAACCATGGCCCAAAATCAGTAACCAATTTAAACACTATCTGATGTAAAACAGAGTCTTCCAGAGAAGAAACTGCAGTACATCAGATGGTAGATGCAGATAACAACGCCTAAACACCCAAGGGTGAGGACGTAAACATGGGGAAAAAACAGAATAATCATTCTGTTACCAAGCCAAAACTCCCAAGAAATTTTAGTAAGAAAAAATTCCAAAATTATGCCAAAAGCATGGGAGAATAGCAAGGAAGGGTGGGGGGGGGGGGGGGGGGGGGGGGGGGGGGTCGGTCATTAAGGAAAGGGAGAGAGGAAACACTGAACAAACAATGGTAAGTTCATAGCCAGAATGACAACATAAGGCTCATGCCCCGAAATTAGGGAACATGAAATAATTTCGTAAACAAATTATAAGTTACAGGCCTGAACACATTCTGCCACTGTTTCTTCCTCTTATTTCATCCTTAGATCCACCATTTCTTTCATAATTATGTGTCTGGCATCATTTAAACTGAGATTTACAAGCACAAATATCAGTGACATGTTACTGATTTTAGGGCCAAACAAAGAATGACAATTTCGAGAGCTCCTTGACACTGCGCATGCGCAGTGGATAGAAAGTATGAAGGACCATATAGGACATTGAATTTCGGTTTTTGATGCAAATTTTGGGGATTGGGGGGCAAAATTTGTGTTTGGCCCTATAATTTAAGGAGTTAGCACCAGCCAAGTCTGGGTCATTGGTACAGTATAAAAATATGGCACGAACTGGTGAAAACGGCACCAAGTGTGGCTGGCGAAAATAGCACCAAATTGGCAAAAAACGGCACCAAATGCAGTTGGCAAAAAGGGAACCAAACCAAAAGAAGAACAACACTATGATACACGATCAAATATTTAATTTTCCTCAGATCATCGTTTTGATTTTTTTAGCTTTTATCACATATATACATTACTATCGAATTTGAACACAGTATATTACACATTTGGCCACGAGTTATTCTCGTCAATACAATATACAACTACAACATTTACTCATTCATACAGAGACAGCGCAAGCCTGATGAAAATACGTGTGGATGGGGCAATTGAGCAGGCACGTAACCAGTGTTTGCTTTTGATGGGTGTGGGGAGGGGCGTCAAACACATAAATAATCCTTCACATTTTAATATATATATTTTTTGTATATGGGCAGCCTGCGAATGGTAGCGACCTGACCAGCATGTGTCACTAAGACGAACAAGTTCTTTAGCACGCACGTTATCCCTCTCCTGAATTTCCATAAACCATCTATGCACATGTGAATGGGACAGAAACACGTACAAACTTTCCACTAGGGCGAAAAATTTCATCTGCTGATTTAACACTTCTACACACATCAAAAAGAACCAGGTTTAATCGATGTGCATAACATTGCACACAGAAAGCATTGGGAAACTGCTCAAACGGGTTTGAACACAGGCAGGTGTACTGACATAACATTTGCATCCTCATAACACTGGGCAACAAAATTAACACTACCTAACCGAAGTGATTTATTTCTCTCACAATTTGTTGGGTAAGAGCTTCAGCACTTGAGTTGTCTGCCCTATGAAATTGGAGAAATTCCTCTTTTACGACATGAATATAATGTGAGATCAAATGGTTTCGCACAGCGAAACCATTGAAGTAATTAGATGAAGCTTTTTCACAGATTCCGACCACGACAGGAAGTAGCAGAGGAGGAAAGTCCAAGGGAGGACGCTTTGGTGCTCTTATTGGTGATCTGGTCAAGGTGTCAAACCTCCCTCGGGCGAGGACCAGTGTGAGAGGGGGCCCTCTCGACAAAGGTGTTACCTCTCCCCGAGGGTAATGTGGTGTCATTTTGTGTAAGTATTCATAGCAGTTATAATAATTCCGTAATGGTAATTGTGGAAAAGAGAAAAAAAAAATGGAAAAGAAGTGTGTTTGTGTTAAGTGACTGTCTTTGTCTTGTAACTTATCCCTGTCAGCCAGCTGGATTAAATTCACTTTCAATGACCAAAATATGCTCTATCAACAACAAGCCTATACAAGTGGAAGTGTAACTTTATCCCTCTGGGGCAGGTGGATTAAGTAGCATTATTAGTGAAATTAGTTGACTGGCATAACATAATAAACTCGACCGACAGTAATTAACTTAATACGGAACAACCGAACTCTAAAATCTACATATATATTTTTAATAAATTTAAATTTATTTTCTAGGATAATTTAGGAAGGGGGGGGGGGGGGGGAGCGTGCCCCCTCGGTTACCTCCTTGCAATTGAGTAAGAGTAAGCCCGGGTCTTGGGATTTTCGAGTTAGGACTGCCCCCAGTTCAAACATGGCCCAAAAGGCCGTGTTTTAATTTTTTGTTTTGATGCTCCTTTGAAAGGACGTACCAAACCATAAAATTAAAATACGGGCTTTCAGGTTCTGACTTCTGCACCAATAGTAAACAAGGGGGTTGTATCATGAATCCGGGTTGGATAGTAGTAACCCCGGAGCCCGGAACTTTGTGGGGCCTGGGTTTTGGCCTAGGATTCTTAGGTTAGGGCTGCCCCAAGTCCAAACATGGACGAAAACTAAATGACCGTGTTTTAATTTTTGCTTTGGTGAGTCCTTTGAAAGGACGTACCAAACCATCAAATTAAAACACGGTCATCTAAGCAATGTTTGGACTACACCCGCCCCAATGTTTTGAATTCTGCGCCAACAGTAAAGAAGGGAGCTGAACTGTGAATCCGGATGGCGCTTACAAAAAGGGACTCAGGGCCAATGCTCGCCTCTTCAGGGGTCGATGACCATCTCTGGGGATGGAGTGAATGATTATCAAGAGTCCATAATGGTTATGAAATGTCCATAATATAATTTCAAAAGTTGAAATTAGAGTCTTGGTAGACTACAGGGTGTTTATTGATGAAGCTATCTATAGCATGTTTCACTTTGTTGTCATAACCAGGGCCTTCATGTGGGCGGTGAGTTTTCTTGAGGATGTCAGCATCCTGGCGATTGGTCGATGGAGATTTCTTCTTCGTTCCCTGTTTCTGTTCCGCTGGCCCTTGTGGTTTCAGTGATGGTGGTGATTTCTTTCACTTCCTCTGGTGTGAACCAGTGCGGGCGGGCCTGCAAAAGGTGCTACCACTCCCAGAGGTGGGTTTCATCCAATACTCGACGGTGAGCAGAATGCAGCCACTCTCAACATGGACATCCCAGTTGAGAAGTGAACTGGTGTCCAACACCATCAGGGTGTCCTTAATTTTTGGCGGCAGGAAATCCCTGGCTAATTAGTTAAAGAACCTAAAATTCACCTGCAAGCTTAAATACTCAGTTTCAAAACAAAGCATAGAAAATGGCAGAGTGAAATGAATTAAACAATGGTGCCGTTTTCGCCATCTGAACCAGTGCCATTTTCGCCATCCCATGGAGCCATTTTCGCCAGCACAATTGGTGCCGTTTTCGCCACCGTTAGTGCCGTTTTTGCTCACTTGGTGCCGTTTTCGCATGGTGCCATTTTTGCTATAACCCTCATAATCTATATAATAGCAAGGGTGGTAGTGTATTTTGTCCCTTGACTGCAAGAAGGCTTTGCAATGCATTGCAAAGTCTTGTTGCACTCGAGGAGCAAATTTATGAATTTTATTAACTTGGGTAAAATATCAGACATAAACCATTTAATTTTTATTTAAGTTCCATTGGTTATAAAAAGACAGCAAGAAGCAGCCAAAAAGACCATGCAGGATGGCCTGAGAAACAAATTTTTAATTTTTTTAGGTCTTACCTCTAACAATTAATCCTTTCCCATCAGAACCTAATTCATCAAGTGGTTCTCCAACACCTCGCCCATCATCCATTAATAATCTCCTGTGAACCTGAATGTAACATAAAAAATCATCAGCAATCTAAATACATGAAAGAACAAAAAACCTTTCCAGTTTGTCCAAAAAAAAAAAAAATTAAAAATTTTTCTAGCAAATTTTCCTCCATTCTATGACGAGGGAGGTCATCTTTTCTTTCTAATATCATAAAACAGTACGAAAATAATTTGAACTAGAGGTACTGTGAGCAAGCTCACAAAGTGATACCCCCCGCACCTGTCAGAACAGAATTATATTGCTTCATGCACATCTTCATATGGAGTTCTTCCATTGTGTAAAGTTTCATGAAAATTCTTCAAACGGTTTAGGAGGAGTTGCACTGATAAGGATGGACACACGGACAGGTGGACAGATGGTCGGACGGATGACCAGACAGGGTGATTCCTATATACCCCCCAAACTTTGTTTGCGGGGGTATAATTATGACAGAAATTCAGCTTTTGCACTCAGATGTCTGTCGAACAACACAAGTTATCACCTGAAAACATTTTCCATAATGCAGTTTAGGATGTACAGTATTTACTCTATATATTTGGACACTCTATAATTTTGGACACACCTTTTTTCCAGAAATTTTTTTTTTATATGCTCCAATGTTTGGGACACTCAGGAGACTTGTTTCCAGTTGGCCCAGTCACCTGAAAATGGCACAAAATGCTCAATATTAAAGCTAAGTTTGTGTTTAATTTTCCTTTTTAAACAATAAATGAAAGTGTCAATGACACTGTAGCTCAACTTGACAAACTTGAACTTAAGTTATAAATGAAACTGCAAAATTGAAGATCATTGGTACCAATGTTATATGATGAAATTTCAACATAACAGCATTGTGTGTGCACAACGTCAAGAGTAGTCCATGCATGTTTAAATGTAAACTGCAAGACTGGCTAAAGGAAGAATGTTGATACACAAATGAAGTATGTTCAGAGGTTACTGTAAATGGCAACTTTTTTCACAGAAGTGAATGCTAATCAATAGCTCTTATCTAAAGGTCTTGCCTAATGAGCACACCAAGTTCAAAAACAATCCTATGATAAATGTGACCTGCAGGCCATGTCAAAGAATGTTGATGCACAAATGCAATAAATTCAAAGATTATTGCTAACAGCAACAGTTTTTGATTTTTGATGGAAATGAAAAGAAAATCAATAGCTCCTATCTTTGTCATCCTGCATAAGCTTACAAAGTTTCAAAACAACCTGATAATGAATGTGTCCTCGGAGGCTTGCCAAAGGAAGATGTTAATGCACAAATGCACTAAGTAGAAGGTCAATGCTTGCGGCAATGGTTTTTTTTGTTTTTTTTTCATGGAAATTCATAAATATACCCTGCTGAGAGTGCAAAAGGGATAAGTTGATGCACAAATGCAGAAAGTTCAAAGGCTGGTGATAACGACAATGATTTTTTTATGGCAATAGCTCACATATAGAGGTCATCCCGAACACACATACCAAGTTTCAAAGTGATCCTATCATAAATGTGCCCTAAAGGGTGTGTTAAAGGGAAATATTGAGGTCTGACTAAACTAAGTTCAAAGGTCAGCGGCAACATTTTTTGACAGAAATGGAAGAAATCGACAGCTCCCGTATAGATGTCACCCCTCACAAGCACACCGAGTTTGCAAGCGATCCAATCATAAATGTGACCTGCAGGGTGTGTCAAAGGGAAATATTGATGCTTAACTGCACTAAGTTTTTACTAAGTTCATCGAAGGTCATTGCCAGTGGCAACATTTTTTGACGAAAATCGATAGCTCCCATCTAGAGGTAACCCCAAACAAGCATACAAAGTTCCAAACCGTCCTGATCATAAATGTGCCCTTTATGGCATGCCAAAGGAATATATTGATGCCTGACTAATCTATGTTCAAAGATCGTTGTCAGCGGCAACATATTCTGACGGACGGAAATGGAAGGAAATCGAAAGCTCCCATCTAGAGGTCACCCCAAATAAGCATGCCAGGTTTCAAAGCAATCCAATCATAAATGTGCCCTGTAGGCTGTGCCAAAGGGAAATATTGAGATCAGACTAAACTAAGTTCTAAGAACGTTGACTGTGGCAACATTTTTGGATGGAAATGAAAGAAAATATAGCTCCCATCTAGAGGTCACCCCAAACAAGCATACCAGGTTTCAAAGCAGTCCGATCATAACTGTGCTCTGTAGGGTGTGCCAAAGGAAAATATTGAGGTCTTCTGACTAAACTAAGTTCTAAGAACATTGGCCGCAGCAACATTTTTAGACTGAAATGGAAAAAAATTGATAGCTCCCATCTAGAGGTCATCCCCAAACAAGCATACCAGGTTTCAAAGCAATCCAATCAAAAATGTGCCCTGTAGGGTGTGCCAAAGAGAAATATTGTGGTCTGACTAAACTAAGTTTTAAGAACGTTGGCAGTGGCAACATTTTTTGACGAAAAATGAAGAAAATCGATAGCTCCCATCTAGAAGTCACCCCAAACAAGCATACCAAGTTTCAAAGCGATCCAATCATAAATGTGCCCTGTAGGGTGTGCCAAAGAGAAATATTGAGGTTTGACTAAACTAAGTTCTAAGAACATTTGCCGTGGCAACATTTTTTGATGGAAATTGAAGAAAATCGATAGCTCCCATCTAGAGGTCACCCCAAATAAAGATACCAAGTTTCAAAGTAATCTGATCATAAATGAGACCTGTGAGGTGTGCCAAAGGAAATTGTGGACGTACGTACTAACGTACTAATGTACATACGTATGTACGTACGTCAACGGATGAGAAGTGATTGCAATAGCTCAGCTTGACTTTGTCAGGTTGAGGTAAAAATTGATGATAATACTTACTGATTTGTGTTGTTTTTATTTAAATCTGTTCCTAAGTTTTAATATTTACAGTGCAGAAGACTCTTTAATATTATATTGTGACAGTCTTCAACCCTTTACTGAACGCTAGTGGCAGATGACACTCATAAAAAGAATTCTTGTGTAACTAAACATTTTCATTTTTTGCTTCCAAAACATAGCTTATGACCCCTCATTAGAATGAGCGCAATGCGCCCGTTCTAATGAAGGGCATAAGCTATGTTTTGGAAACAAAAAATGAAAATCTTAAAAAAAATTGGATGGCAATTTTCGTATATAGTGATGGAAAACGAATCACACACAACTTGATTCAGCATCAAAACAAGACCAGGTTGTGTTTTTCCCCATTTTCTAAGATGTGGGACATCTGTGAAAATATTTATTTTTAGCTGTCCCAATATATAGAGTAAATACGGTAACTAACAATATCTTGTTTGACAGAGCTCACACAAAATTGGAATGTCAACAAAATATGAACGAAATGGTTTAATTTGTAATTTGAACAAACTTATATCAACCCCATGCCTCTCCCCCCATTCCTCCTTTATTAATTTTGTATACCAAATATATCAAATGATTCTGATTAGTGGCTCTGGAGAAGGTGACTTTTTTTATAATTTTTGAAAGTTAAAAAATTTATAGTAATTTCTATATTTTTTATACTTACCAATGATCCAGACATAGCTGGTGCTAACTCTTAAAATATAGGGCCAAACACAAATTTTGCCCCCCAATCCCCAAAATTTGCATCTAAAACCAAAGAAAACATGTTCTGAATGGCCCTCCACACTTCACCTCTACTGCGCATGCGCAGTGTCAAGGACGTTCCGAAATTGGCGCCATTAATCATTCTAATAACCAGTGCCTGGTAAGCGCTATGTACTCAGCGGGGAGGCAAGAGTTCCCAACTCCTGGGAGGGCCATCCCCGTCTGGGTCATTGGTAAGTATAAAAAACATAGAAATTACTATAAATTTTTTAACATTTTTATACTGTACCAATGACCCAGACATAGCTGAATAGTAAAAAGGCTGGAGGGCCAAGGACATAGAGCAAGATGGAATACGCTCAATAATATAAAATAGAGTCATCCCCTCTAGGGAAAAAGAAGTAATAGGCCTTACATGTATCTTTCTTATTTATGATAAATTAGAAAGATACAACACCTTCCAAAATTGAGCATGATACATCCATGTACTCTATTAATATCCAATATAATCCTTATACTAATAATTTTTAAAGTAAGCCAATAAATAAAGTAAGTCTAGAGAATAGAGACTCTTATACTCCTTAAAAGTGTCTGAGGATTGCATAATCATGTCCGTTGACACGTGCTATTTTCAAAAGCTATACTTTAAACACTAAGACTTGAATGAATTTTTAAAACATAAACTTCTCACTAAACAACCATCCCAATAACAGCTCAGAATTACTAACTCCGGAGGAGGTATCCCCTTGTTTTCATAGTAAAACAGGTGACCCAAGGGAACACCCTCCCCCCCCCCCCCCCCTTTTTCTTGCCCTGGGTCAAATAGCTCAGAGCGAAGAGGGCAGCAGAACGGAGTCACTGCCGAAACAGACAGCCTACATAGCTATAATAGCAACTGTTAAGTGAATGACATTCTGAGCAGTAGATAATAGACCTAACAATAGAGGCCTCCAGAAATGGACTCGATATTTCTGAGATAAAAATTCATGAATATGGATGGCTGAGCGCAATGAGCAGCCTTCAAAAATCTATAATAGCGACACTATTAATGTAAGCCCAAGATGTAGAAGAACTCTTACTTCATGAGCCGAAATCTTAAGCACAACTGCTGAGTCAATGTCATGATATACCATAAGCAGTACCGATAGTTAATTGAATCCATTAGCAATAGAATGGAGCGTAACGTCCTTCTATTAGGCATCAAAGACAGAAGGAGCTTACGCCCGTAGTAATAAACAGATATCTGTTTATAAATACATAAACTCTAACCGGACAGAGTAAAGGCCTATGCCCGTACGAAGACGGAAGGACCTTAATAACAATAGGTTCCGGATATTAGGAGCCTAACTCTTATGCAAAAATCCAACCTAAATAGTAAAGGAAGTAGTGATTCCGAAACTACGAAAGTGAAAATCATCCATCGATAGTGGATGAAACTCACTGACTCTTCAGTAAAAGAGAAGCCAACAGAATTACTGTCTAAAAGGTCAGAATTTGAAAACTACTGTTTCCAGAGGCTCAAATGATTACTTAGCTAAATAAGAACCGAAGTTAAATTCCATATAGGAATTTAATCTAAAGATTCTAAGTCTATTTATCAAAAAGTTACTAACTGACTTAGATAAAGAGACATAAGACTCAATTGTAACTATCATAGAGTGCATAGGTATGAGGTAACATAAACCTATAACCTTAATAATAACAGGCTGCAGTAGATCTTGTCAAACAAGTATACTAAAAAGTTGCAAGGAGTAGTATGGAGGGATCAACCATATGAACATAATGATCCCTACACCAACGACGGAAGAGCCTCCACTTTAGCCGCATAGAATAGCGAAGAAGAGGATCTCCTATAGTAAGAAATCGCGTCCAAAGCTCGTCCAGTACAATGCTTACAATGCAATACGTACCACACAATGGAATACGTGAAGGTTGCGACCTTGCGGGTTGTGATAAAGATGACACGATTTACCCAGCGAAAAAAGATCCTCTCATTGAGGAAGATTTCGCGTTAAGTCCCACAGTAGACATCAGAGTAAATTACCCACGGTCTCTGTGAAGATAGAGATGCTATCAACAGAAATGTATTGTGGTTGTTTATCTTAGCAATACCTGCTGAAACAACAGCGCCGGAGGATACGCGTATCCTATCATTCCGTCCTATTAGATCAATAGAGCGTTAACAACATTAGCTCAGAGATCCGGACAAGCCAACACATACGTCTGCAATTGATTAGCAAGCTGTGTCGTAAATAAATTATCATTGGGCGCTCCCATAGATAGCAAATCTGATTGAATACTTGTTTGTTGAGAGTCCATTCTGACGGTAACAAGCGACCCCTAAGTGAACGGGAGTTCGGTAAAACAATCAGACGACCCGGAATATGAAACAGAACTTGGTGTACTATAACCAACAGACGGATTCTTTCCATTAAATTGAATAACGGAAACGAATGAGTGCCTCCCTGGTTCCGGAGATACGCCACTACTGTCGAATTAAAGGACAGGATTTGGACATGCGTTTCTGAATAATGTTCATGCAATGACATAAAGCAAGCCTAAAAAACATTATTCCGCGGAAGATAATTGCTTGCTTAGAGACTGCGGAACCCAAAGACCCTGGCACTTCGAATCCGTTGGGATCAATATTATATCCCAATCTGTTTGACTGGCAACCGTCATAACTATAACACTCGGATCCGACAACTGCAGTGGCACTCTCTGAGTCAACCACCGAAAGTTTGCCCCAGTCTGAATCTCTTGTAACACTAGATAGACAAGAGAATGTGTAAATCGAGCAATTCATGGATTGCTGAAAAGTTTCCGTCGAAGAGAGGCTTCTCCGAGAACGAAGCGACTCTGAGAGAGTTCTTCACCTTAGTATCCACACGCGTGGATGTAGCTAGGGCTGCGTCACGTTTACCCAACTCCAATCAGCCACTGAAGGGCGGAGTTAAACGTGAACAAACTACTGCCCTCAAAAGAAATCACAATGAGAATAATATCCTGTAAATCTTTTCTTGAAGACGTAATGATAACGCCTCAGTAAGGTGGATTACGTATGATAAAGCGTCTAAGTTAAGTCTACTAGACATCATTGTCGTTTCCAACATTGTGGTTGGAAAAGACATAGACGGCGAAAAAGAATATTTCCAGTCTTTAACCACACCGTCTAGACGCATATGAACTCTCAGTATGCCCTGCTCTGCCAAAATAAATTATTCGTATAAATGAAAAAACGGCAGAAATGAGCATTGCAGACAAGAAACTAAACTATCATGCTTGGTAGCAGGCTTATATGCATATATAGCGTCGAAAAATAAAACACATGTTGTAATGACATTATTGGACTGTGTCGGTAAGTCAGGGGCAATGTCCCTGAACCGATCCAAAATTCTGTGTCCAATGACGCTATAAGTCTCTTATCCAACATCGCAGCAATGTAGTCCGAAATAACTATCACTGGAAGATAATGCCGGAAGATATGTATGGCAGCTTCCGATGCTACGAAAGGGAAATCTTTCGAATCCCTTTCGCCATCCTGTCGGACCCTATAAAGCGTTCGGTCGTCCGTACCTGATGCAACCGCGGACCGCACCGACCCAGCGCCGTCAGATAATTCCTGATTCGAGTAAGAAACTGTCGATTGCTGGGATGCTGCGAAACAACTGTGCTAACTCGGATAGCACGTCCGTCACTGAGGCCTGAGGAGAAGCGGTCCTACAATGCATTGCCGCTGGAAGCTCCGTGATCGTTACCCTGTGCATACTACCAATATGCGAGCGAACGGAGTGTATAGGCCTCGTGTCCCTTGGCTACCGGATGGCGTGACCTATTCGCCGTGGAATCACTGAATGACGAAACTGATCGGATACTCGAGGTCACGTAGCCAATGTGCGGTCGTGTGCCCTGCTGTGAGGATGAGGAAGCATTATCGACAGTCTCTCGGACTGTCAATATAACGGAGCGTCCCGACCGACAGACATATGCTCCGAATGTAAAATATCTGAACCACAACATGCGGTCCCCTATGTTGTTGGACGAGAGAGGGACCTCTCTCGCTCACAGCCCGGACGGACCTGGACAAGCCAGGAACCGGACTAACAGGCTTCCTCCGATCTGTCCTCAATCTGCCGTCACTGGGTGAGTACTAAAGTAATTATAGTGCTCGCATCACCCAAATCTCCTTCCTAGACCGCAACGGACGAACCCGGCAGCCGAACCATTCGATGAATGCATGCTACACCGGGTGAGCTAGCGAATGTCACTCCGTTGATCCTACAAGGGATCTCTTAGGCGATAGACATATTCCATGAGCACTTATTGCCGCTAGCTCTTCATTAACTATGACGACAGAGGCACACTTTTGAAAGACATCTCCGTAACTTTGCGAACAAGAAACCAGAAATGCTTGGTTATAGCAAGCATATAATAATAATATATAGCGTCGTTCAATAATTTGAAAGTTTGTGTGACATTATTGGACTATGTCGGAACTGAGGGACGATGTCCCTGAACCGAACCAAAAATTTCTAAGTCCACCGACGCTATCAGTTTCTTATCCGGCATCGCAGCATTCTGGTCCGACGAAAGAAGCTGTAGAAGATCAAGTCAGATGACATACACAACAGCATAAGTTGTTCCGAAAGGTAAAGCTCGAAATCCTCCAAATCCCTTTCGGTATCCTGTCGGACCGGATGAAATTTTCGGGCGTCCGTACCCACTTCCGCGGAGCGTCCCGACCCAGCATCGTCAGATAAAAAATATGCGACAGATTCAGTTGATGCTGGGATGCTGCGATAAACTGTGCTATTTAGGAAAGCACGTCCGTTCCCGAGGCCTGTGCAGTAGCGGTCTTACGATGCATTGCCGCCGGAAGCTCCGTGTACGTTGACTCCCGCACACTTTCCTATGCGAACGTCCGGAGTCTGCAGGCCTCGTGTCCCTGGCTACCGGATGGTGTGACCTGGTCGCCGATGATTCTCTGACTGGCGAAGCTGACTGGATATCCGAGGTCACATAGCCAAGAGCGGTCGTGTGCGCTACCATGAGAATGAGGAAGCCTTATTGACAGTCTACTCCGGACTGACTAT
This sequence comes from Pictodentalium vernedei, assembly GCA_031216915.1. Classification (NCBI taxonomy): domain Eukaryota; kingdom Metazoa; phylum Mollusca; class Scaphopoda; order Dentaliida; family Dentaliidae; genus Pictodentalium; species Pictodentalium vernedei. The sequence goes on from CM062297.1 coordinate 165,871,716, forward strand.
GTGTCGGAGCGTCCCGAGCGACGGACGTATGCTCCGAATGCGAAACATTTTGTACCACAACATCTGGGGCCAGATGTTGTTGTACGAGAGAGGGGCCTCTCTCGCTCGCCGTCCGGATGGACCAGAACGAGCTATGAACCGGACTAAAAGGCTTCCTCCATTCTCCCTCTAATCCGCCGTCACTGGGTGTGCATTTGGTTGATTTATAGTGCTCGCATCACCCCAAAACTCCTTCTAGACCGCAACGGATGAACCCGGCTGCCGAACCATTCGATGAATGGACGCTACACCGGGCGAGCTAGCGGACGTCAAAGGCCGTCGAACCTACTAGGGTCCTCTTAGGCAATTGGCGTATTTACATGAGCACTTTTCCGCTAGCCCTTCATTAATTGTGACGACGGAGGCACACTGTTGGAAGACATCACAGATACATCACCCTAATCTTGATCGTCTGAAATAGAAATTGATAAAGTAGAGTGACCCTGCGGGGAAAGGACCGGAGTGTCCAATTCCCCAATAACATACCGTGACATACGCTTCCCATGTTGTCATTGAAATCATACGATACAGAACAGGAGTTAATGCGAGTACACTGACCACATATAGAATGATTATAAAAGTCAGAGGAAGACTTCCTCTTATTACAATTGATCAAAATCCTTTCAATGTGAAAAGAAAACAAGTCCTGGTACTCGCACCAACCCCTGGCAATCAAAATACATAATAATAATATGATCCATTAATATAGAAAAAATAATTGAAATCAAAATATTTTGAAAAAATATTTTTTCAGAACAGCCCAAGTTTCTGAAAAGTAACGTTGAGCCCCAATGGATCCCAAGCCTAAGTGTGGACAAAAATTTTAAAAATATTTTAAACAATTTATTCAACACTTACGAACAATAATAATGTATCTAGTTATGATTAAAATAACATCAAGATTATTTTCAAGAAATCCCCCCCTCACACAGAGGGCTGTTGTAAATGTAAACAATGAATGTAAAAACACTAAAATAAGACTCCAGGCACCCAGGCCCGGAATCAGTTACCAAAAATACACTATCTGATGCAAAACAGAGACTTCCAGGGAAGAAACTGCAGAACATCAGATGGTAGATGCAGAACACAACGCCTAACCACCCGTAGGTGAAGACGTAAACATGGGCAAAAGAACAGAATTCATTCTGTTATTCAGCTAAAACTCCCAAGAAAATTTAGTAATAATAATTACAGAAACTATGCCAAAAGCATGGGAGAATAGCAAGGGGGGACTTAAAGGACAGGGAGAGAGGAAAACACTGAAAAATCAGTGTAACTAAATAAACAGAAAGACAACAAAATGGCTGCTGCCTCGAAAATAGGTAACTTAACATAATTTCATTAAAAAATTTTAAGTTACAGCCCTGATAATATTCTGTCACACATTTTTCCTCTCCTCCTTCTCTATCCTCCTTAGAATCACCATTTCACTAATATTTATGTGTCTGGCATCATTTAAACTGAGATTTACAAGCACAAAGATCAGTCAGATGTTAACTGATGAAGGGCCAAACTTAGAATAATTAATGGCGCCAATTTCGGAATGTCCTTGACACTGCACATGCGCAGTAGAGGTGAAGTGTGGAGGGCCATTCAGGACATGTTTTCTTTGGTTTTAGATGCAAATTTTGGGGATTGGGGGGCAAAATTTGTGTTTGGCCCTATATTTTAAGAGTTAGCACCAGCTATGTCTGGGTCATTGGTACAGTATAAAAATATGTACCGACTCAGTAGACTATGACACAACCAGTGGCAATTCTTTTACCACTCGATTCAACTGATGCTCACGATGCTTCATACCAAATAACAGTTCTCTCTTCTGTGCGATTTGGGTAGTATGGGCATTTTAAAATATTCCTATTTTTAGCTCCTGAGGGATTCCTATGGATTTGCAGAAATGTTTTGCATGATCAAGTATTTATGACTTAATAATACCACATACCAAATTTGGTTCAAAATGGCTCATAGTTTCTGGGAATAAAAAGTCTGGGCAGGGCCCAAAAATTTGTCTCCTCCCATTATAAAAGGAACTAGAGATGGTTTGTAGCCCGGTACACCCCACCGTGGCATACCGCATAATGTGGGTGACTGAAAAGGGGCATTCAATTTTTCTAAGTAACATAATCCAATATGGCTGCCAGTCGGCCATCTTGAAACCGAGTGGCTAAAAAATCATGTCACGCACTTCTGCTCATCATGTTGATCATTTTTGTAAAGTTTCATGAAAATGTGGCCCAAACTGTGGAAGTAGTTTGCTCCACAAGTTTACGTGTGCAATGGACAGACGATGACAGACCAACTAACCGACGGACAAGTTGACTCCTTTATACCCCCCTAAACTTTGTTTTGTGGGGGTATAATAATTGCCCTCTGAACTTCGTCTGAACAAACTTTATTCTGCACCTCAAAAGGAAGCTCAGTACCAAATATCAAGTCATTGTACCAATCGGTTCATGAAAAGATTTAAAAAAAAAAAAAACCCAAAAACAAATGGGAGCATTTTCCACATCCCCACACCTTTGCCAGACAGCAGATTTAAGTGGCAAGAGTTCATAGGGAGGGGGGGAAAGAGAGTCCAGTTTCTTCCTTGTACGATAGTTGCATCAGTTAATGTACAAACACAGTTAAATTGTTTGGTTAGTTTTTGCTGTGCTTTACGGTTCAGTTTTCTGGTTTCCCGCAAAAAACAGAATCAAATCAGGCAAAAAAAAACCCCCACACAGCTCTAAAAAGAAAGACACCGGGGTAAGATCCACATGTGGTTTCTCACTTCCTCTGTCATATTTCAGATCTTGCACATGATATGGTTTACATTGAAAACTGACTGGTTGCTTCATAAAAACTAGAAACCTAAGGGGTTTTAATCACTTACGTGACAAAGTGGTTCAAAGAACTATTTTGGGGTCTATTCAGTTAGTGATTATTCATCAACACTACAAAGGAATGAAGTCTTGAAATTATTCATAACTCTAATGTCCATGTCAGAGGATTATTATCCTGGGTCTTCCTGACTGCTTCCAATTCTATCAGCTGTAGACAAGCACTGCCAAACTTCCAAGAGTTGTTGCCCCCCCCCCCCCCCCCCCACCCCCCCAACCCCTATCAAATAGAGAGCCCAAATATTAACCCAAGGACCCGATTTGAACAAACTTGAATCTCACACACACACCCTAACACCCCGTCCCCCCCCCCCCCCCCCCCCCCACCCCCCCTAAAGGTATACCAAATATGAAAGCATTCTGACTGGGGGGTCTGAAAAAGATTTTTGAAGAAATTTCCTCATATTGCAGTAAGTTAAAATTTGGGGTTCCATAGCGAGCCCAAATATTAACCCAGGGACTCAATTTGAATCAACTTGAATCTGACCCCCCACCCCACCCCCAAATATCAAAAGATTCTAACTGATGGTTCTGGAGAAGAAAATTTTAAAGAAATTCCTTCATATTGCACAAAGTTAAAACACGGGCGTAACCCAAATATTAACCCCTGGACTTGCTTTGAACAAATTTGAATCTGATCCCCTAGAGATGTTGTGTACCAAATATGAAAGCATTCTGACAGGTGGGTTGGATGAAGAAAATTTATAAAGAAATTTCATCATATTGTACCAAGTTAAAATTCGGGCTCCCATAGGGAACCCAAATATTAACACAGGAACTCAATTTGAACAAACTTGAATCTGACACTGTCCCCCCCATCAAATAGAGAGCCAAATATTAACCCAAGGACCCGATTTGAACAGACTTGAATTTCACACACACACCCTAACACCCCCTAGAGATGTTATATACCAAATATCACAAGATTCTAATCGATGGTTCTGGAGAGTTTTTTTTTAAATTTTGTTAAGCAATTCATGAGCGCTATCAGAGTAATGTCCCTTGTGGTGCCCCCTGTGGATGTGGCAGTTTTATTTGAGCAAACTTGAATTGACATATGATAAGGAACATGCACATCCAATTTGGTTCAATTCGGCCCAGTGGTTTATGAGGAGAAGTCGAAAATGTAACGTTCACGCGGGATGGATGGCCAACGGATAGAGAGTGATCACTTGGGCCACACAAAGTAGATCTTCTGTTTCTCTGGCCATTATTTGTGAAATTGCATGCGGGCGAGCGGTTTTTTATTTTATTTTTTATTTCAGTAATTACTTTTTTGCCATCAAAAGTTCATGTTCTTGGTTCAAGTTTTAGGCCTCAATCTACAGAATAGCATGGGTGGTGGTGTATTTCATCCCTTGAGTGCATGAAGGCTTTGCAATGCTAAAGCATTGCAAAGCTTTCTTGTACTCAAGGGACAAATTCATCAATTTTTTTAACTTGGGTAAAATATCAGACATAAACCATTTAATTTTTATTTTTTTTAAGTTTAAATTGGTTATAAACAGAGAGCATGCGGTAGCCAAAAGGACCATGCGGGAGGGCCTGAGAAACAGATTTTTTATTTTTTTAGGCCCTAGCTACTGCTGACTTTCAGTCAGGTGAGCCAATTATTACAGAAATGCTCACCATTAATTCTAAGTTGCCATCTTGCACACTTGCACCTCCTAGTGATCTATCTGTGAGCACAGTGAACTGTACCTTCTTTGTTTCATCCTGCAAAAAAAAATTTCCATTCACAACTTACTCACTACTTGAAACAACAACTATCTAGAATGGTGGATGGTTGTTTTTGGCACATGGATGTTTCGGAATAAAATGTTTCGGTCAAAGTAGTATAATGAAATAGAACGTATTCATGAATAACTGATTTGTAACAATTTATTGGACAGCCACTGTGATAATGAGGAAACATCTGAAGAAAGTTAGAACTGAATTTCTATATATAACTGACAAATAAGACATTGAAATAAAACAAAATTTATGACCAAAAATGACAAATTCATAACTTATACATTTTTATACTTGCCAATGGCCCAGACATAGCTGGTGCTAACTCTAAAATATCTTGGGCCAAACACAAATTTTGCCCCCCAATCCTCAAAATTTGCATGCAAAACCAAAAATTAGAAGTCCTAACTGGTCCTCCATACATTTACCCTCTGCGCATGTGCAGACATCAGTAAGTGATCGGAATTGGCGCCAACACCATTCTTTGTAAAAGAGAGTATTACATAATAATTCAGCGGGGAGGTATGAGTGCCCACTCATGGGAGGGCCCTTCCCGTCTGGGCCATTGGTAAGTATAAAAATATGTAAATTACTATGAATTTGTTATATTTTTACAGAGTATACCAATGGCCCAGACATAGCTGAATTGTAAATAGGTGGAGGGCCTAATACTTCTGAAATAATTCCAATTCTGCAATCCATGATGAAGGAACTTAGAATAGTTAGGAATTACATGTATGTCTCTCTATACAGTAAACAAGGTAAAAGAGGAGACATATTCTAAATAAGGAGCCCAATTTTAAGTAATTCCTTATTGTAAGCATGAAGACAAGTTCCTAACTTTTAAGGCTAGTCCGGACTAAGCCCCAAAAATTAGGATGGCGTAGCTTGTTCAGATATTGTTGGACAACTCAATATTGGTAGCATACATCAGGAACCAGGGCGGCACCCATTCAGTTTTGTTATGATATCTAACGAAGAAGAATTTTCATGTTTCATTTCTCTATCCATCATATACCAGGTCGTCTGAACGTACTAGCAGATTCTCTCCTCAGAAAGGTCGCCTGTTTCATTTGTATGCATTTATTTGTACAGTTTTGCTACCAGTGGGATCACCCCATGATTGTTCAGTTTGCGGCGCACCGGAACAATTAGTAACCGTCATTTGTGTTGCCATGCTCAGATTATTGAGCGCAGGCAGTTGACGCTTGCAAAATTCATGAGAGGGTCTTCTTTCAGGGGAAGTTTTATTCTTCACCTCCTTCTCAGCCCATAGTGGCATCATGGAGTCAGTTAGACATGTGGGAACCATCGCGGTTCCTATATTTTTCTGTTAACTGACACAAGAATGATTAAATAATGCGGGTGAGGAGATTTCGATATGACTTCGAATTCCCCCCTACTCACACACACTGCCTTATGTGTTTAGAGGCAACTACTGGGCAAGACGTAATTTTCTTCCCTCAATCATATAATTTAAATTTAATACATGCATACTATGCATTTACGTCGTGTTCTATGGCAACCTCATGGGCTCATCCGCTTTTTAGCTGAATTAATGCCGTTATTTTTGTTGATTTCTTATATATGAGCGCTTATTTATAAATCATCACAATTAAATTGCTACTTTTAAGTACCTCACAGACTGCATATTCCATTAACTGGTATTCAGATGATTTTTTTGCTTTTTTTTATATTAGTGTTTAAGGTCACATATTTATGCACAATGGCTAACCATGACCGTAATCAGATGATTACATGCTAAATATAAATGCTATTGGGCATTTGGTGGACCTTGCAATCATAATCTATTTTGGGGGGCGGTTCGTGTAGGAGCCTGTTAATCATGCTTTTGTACATCTCTAGATCCAAGTTTCTATTTTGTGTTGTACTCATCTTACACGTGTCTTTATGCTCACAGATATCGGATAGTACACGTTGGAGAGTGTTGTTACTGGAATTTATTGTACAGTGTGGCTGTCTATGGATTACGTAGGAAGTGTGTTTTCTCTTCAGGAATCGTTCATTGTGGCTTGATCGGATATGTGTATGTTATATTTTTATATATCACCGGTTTTCGATGTATCTGTTAAAATGAATGTTTGAGTGATTGACTATGCTATAAGCATCGATCTAAGGATAGCTTCGGTCTGAAGATAGCACCCTGTGCTGTCACTCAAATATTAAGGGCCTATATAAGTAATGGAATTTTTTTTATTTTGAAATTCTCACCTCTCATATTCCTTAAATTCAGATTAAATATACACAAATTGTACATCAAAATGAAGGTTGGGATGTATAGAACACGAAACACATATGTAATCAACTCATGGAGTCGACTGTAGGCACCACTGGTTCCTGGAAGTCTGCTACTGTATTCTCACCAGAACTGATAATAAAATAATATTTCATCAGAACAACTTGCGGCCAAATGTACTTCATATATCCAAGAACAAAGCTAGGCATTCAAAACACTTTCGAATACAGTGATAGTTCTGCATTTTGGAAAACAACAACACTGTCTGCATTTTTTATTGAAGATGGTTTCCATGCTCGACAGACATGCGCAAATCACTTGTTATCATGAATTTCCTTCAAAAAACAAAATCGTAATCCTGAGAAATTTCAACAGGTATCATGATACCTTGCATTGAATATGGCAACTGTGCAATCTCTATCTAATAACAGTATACTGTATGAAGGCGATCTTTTTCATTATTTGATTTTAGATGGCGTTGTTTTTACATGCTTTTTCTGTCCGATGACGTCGACCGGAAATTGAAGGTATACTCATACGTAAACAAAAGCAAAGGCTTTGGAATTTTCCCCAATGCAGCTCTGTCGTCGTGTTTTGAAGAATTTTTATCCCCAAGCTTTGTTCTTGGATATGTAAAGCACATTTGGCCACAAGTTGTTTTTGTGAAATATTATTAAATTATCAGTTCTGGTGCGAATACTGCAGCAGACTTCTAGGAACCAGTGGTGCCTACAGTTGACTCTATGATTACAGTTGATTACACATGTGCTTTGTGTTCTATACATCCCAACCTTCATTTTGATGTACATTTTGTGTATATTTAATTTGAATACAAGGAATATAAGGGGTGAGAATTTTCAAACTAAACAAAATTTCATTACTTATATAGGCCCTTAACTTGGTAATGTCTCATAACAGTCTGGTTCATCTGCTATTATCCAGAACGAAATTAGTTTTATGCGTCTGATGGGGCTGTGCTGAGCGGTTACGCATCTTGTTCAGATGGGTTGCTTGCGCACACGTCCCCTCAAGTTATTCTTACCCAGAACTGGAGTGTGATAAGTCATTTGCTCAGGACCAGTACTGTTTTAACGGATCTAGTAAACAAAAGGGTCCATATTGGGGCAGCTATTCAGTGGTTAACTCATGAGCTCCGCTGCAATTGCCAGATCCGGCTTTCACGATTATGACGGGTATGAGTCAATAGTTTGGGGCACGACCCTGAGTCCGACAGACTCTAAATGCAAGGGTCTTGGGACCCTTGGTTCCTGGAGAAACAGATAATCATCAAGAATGATGTCAATATTGTTAGCGCTGCAAGGCAACCAACATGTAAATAAGAGGAAAGACTTCCTCGCATTGATTATTGAGCAATATGCTTACATAATGAAGCAAACTAAGTCGATCGTACACCCACCAATTCCACATAAAATAAAATAAAAAGACACATAACAAAAAAGATTCAAAATATAAATCCCAAAATAGTTTACACAAAAAAATTTTCGAAAAATTTTGACAAGAGCCCAAGTTCCCAAAGGGAATGAAGTGCCCAGATATATCCCAAAAGAGCCCAAGTGTGGACAAAATTAATTTTTTTCATCCAAAAAATGTAACTGCCACACTATGGAACTGGATAATGTATCTTGCAACAGACCTACCATATAATAAATAGGAACTTACATATAAATAAAGAACGTTGCTAATGTAAACGTCGGACTGAAAACCGGAAACGAGATCCCAGGCAACACAGCCCAAAGTCAGTAACAAATTTCTGAACTATCTGATGTAAGGCAAGATCTTCAACAGAAGAAAAAACGATTTATTGGATGTATGATGCATGACCAAAAATGCCTAAACACCCTAAGGGTGAGGACGTAACCCTGGGGATATACAGAATAAACTTTCTGTGTAACATGTTAAACTCCCAAGAAATTTTATAAAAAAAATTTAAAAAAAAAAAAAGCCAAAAAGCTTGAGAGTTTAACTGGGGGTGGGGGGTGGAGGGTGGGGGGAATCAAGGGAGGGTAGGGAAGGAATACTTAACCAACAGTGGAAAAATCATTTTCAACAATGATGACGTCAATCCCATGTTTCGAAATTGGGGAACATGAACTAATCTTTATAAATACTATAAAATTCCTTCCTTCATCCAGTTTTGTCCTTGGATCCACTAAATTAATTGATTTGTGTCTGACATCATTATTGAGATTTAAAAAGTACAAAAGTCAGTTTGTTGTTATCTGACAAGGGCCAAACAAAGAATGGTGTTGGCGCCAATGCCGGTCACTTCCTGGCGTCTGTACATGCACAGAGGGTAAATGTATGCAGGACCAGTTAGGACTTCTAATTTTTGGTTTTGTATGCAAATTTGGGGGATTGGGGTTTGGCCCTAGATATTTTAGAGTTAGCACCAGCTATGTCTGGGCCATTGGTATACTGTGTAAAAATATAAACTTTAGGCCACACAAAGCAGATCTTCTGTTTCTCAGGCCATTATTTGTAAAATTGCATGTGGGCGAGCGTTTTTTTATTTTATTTTTTATTTCTGTAATTATTTCTTTGTCATCAAAAGTTCATGTTACTGTTTTATATTTTAGGCCTCATAATCTACGGAATAGCATGGGTGGTAGTGTGTTTCGTTCCTTGAGAGCAAGAAAGCTTTGTAATGCTAAGACATTGCAAAGCCTTCTTGCACTCAAGGGACCAATTTATCAATTTTTTAAATTGGGTAAAATAGCAGACGTAAACCATTTTAATTTTTATTTTATTTAAGTTTACATTGGCTATAAAAAGAGAGCATGCGGCAGCCAAAAGGACCACATGGGAGGGCCTGAGAAACATATTTTTAATTTTTTTAGGCCTTAGTTTCAACATATATATTTTATACATCACTCTGAGAGTGTGGTAGCTCAGTGGTTACGACACTGAACTTCAAACCTAGAGTTCCATGGTTCGATCTCTGCCAGGGGTAACTGCGTTGTGTCCTTGGTCAAGTCCCTTAATACTGATTGCACATGTGGGGGCAAGGTGGCACTGCGTACTAAGGCACACTGTCAATGGTGCACATGTCTACAACCAATGTTAATCCAGCTTATGTGGAGTTACATATTAGAAGATTTTTTATTCAATTAACAGGAGTTCACTCCATATCCTACATGCAATTAACAGGTCCAATTTGTACTGAAGGTATGTAAATGGTTTTGTGTTTGGAACTTATAATTCGGGTTCATACAGGGTGTGAAGTTCAAGCACTTTCAAGAACTTTTTCAAGGACTTTTTAAATTTTTTCAAGTACCTGAACACAAATATAAAAAGTAAAATACAATTATTGAGTTTGTACATGTATAATAATAGTATAGTGGAACCCTGTGTTAATTGAATAGCCATTTTGCCAATGGAAATTATTCAATTAACAGAAGTATTCAATTAACAGGGATTGTGTCACTTTCCTGTATTCTAGAGATAAACTTAGCATTCATTCTATTATATCTTGTTTGACAGAGCTCCATGAGCTCTGCCAAACATGATATACTAGATTAAATGCCTGTATTGGATGTAATGAGGCCAAATAGGTCTATAAACAAAGGATAACTGGGGAGAGCCAGGGTAATTTCTCGACCGGTTGCAAGATTTTTTATACAAATAACTGGTTGAGGGCTAGATTATTTTTGGTGGTCTGAATTTGTTATTCGAAACTTGTTTTATTACAAATTATTGGAGAGTGGCTACAGGCACTCTTCAATAATTCATAAAAAAACAGATTTATATAAACAAAAAATAATTTGTGTTTGACTGAATATGAAATATAAGCAAGGAAGTTAAAAAATTTATAGTAATTTATATATTTTTTATACTTACCAATGACCCAGACTTAGCTGGTGCTAACTCTAACAAAACCAGGGCCAAACACAAATTTTGCCCCCCAATCCCCAAAATTTGCATCCAAAACAAAAAGAAATCATGTCCTAAAGGACCTCCATACTACGCCTCTACTGCGCATGCGCAGTGACGCAGACATCCCGAAATTGGCGCCAATTATCATTCCTACTGGCAGTGCCTGGTCAGCGCTATGTACTCAGCGGGGAGGCAAGAGTTCCCAACTCCAGGGAGGGCCATCCCCGTCTGGGTCATTGGTAAGTATAAAAAATATATAAATTACTATAAATTTTTTAACATTTTTATACTGTACCAATGACCCAGACTTAGCTGAATAGTAAACAGGCTGGAGGGCCTAGGACATAGAGGAAAATCCAATAAGCTCAACTATATAGTAAAGAGGTAACCCCTTAAGGAGAAAAGGAGTATTAGGCTTTACATGTATCTTTCTTATTTAATATTAAATTAGAAAGATACACTACCCTTAATAATTGAGCACAATAACATTCATGTTCTCTATTAACATCCAGTATAACCCTTATACTAATTATTTTTAAAGCAAGCCAATAAATAAAGTAGTCCAGAGAATTGAGACTCTTTATAGTCATTTAAAAGTGTCCGAGTATAGTATATTAAAGCCCGTTTGACACTTGACATATACAAATGCTTCACACCGAGCTACACTTTAAAAATAAGACATGAATGAATTTAAACATTAATATTACACTTTAAAACCATCCCGAAAGCGACTCAGAAATACTGACTTGGAGGAAGCATTCCCTTGCTTTTCACTATAAAGCAGGTGACCTAAGGGAACACCCGCCCCCCCCCCCCCCCTTCCCCTTGCCCTGGGTCAAATAGCCCAGAGCGAAGAGGGCAGCCGGACGGAGTCACTGCCGGAACAGAAAGCCTGCATAACTATAGTTGCAACTGTTTAGTGGACGACATTCTGAGCAACAGATAATGGACCTAAACAATGCAGGTCTCCAGAAATGGACTCAATATTTCTGAGATAAAAATTTGTAAATGTGGATGGCTGAGACCAATAAGCAGCCTTCATTAAATCTGTAATAGCAACACTATTAGCATAAGCCCAGGAAGTAGAAAGAGCTCTTACTTCATGAGCAGAAATCTTAAGCACAGACTGCTGAGAAGAAGATAAATCTTCATAAGCAGTATGGATAGTTAACTGAATCCATCTAGCAATAGAATGGACTGAAATATCCTTTCTATTAGGCATCAAAGACAGAAAGAAACGTTTCCGTCCCTTTCTGATAAACTGAGATCTCTGTTTATAGATACGTAATGCTCTAACAGGACAGAGTAAAGGCCTACGCCCGTCTGAAGACGGAAGAGCCTTAATAACAATAGGTTCCGGATATTTATTAGGAGCCTGATTCTTAGCTAAAAAACCCACATTAGTAGTGAAGGTGATAGTGTTCCCAACACTACGATAATGAGAATCATCCACCGATAGTGCATGAAGCTCACTGACTCTTCTAGCAGAAGAGAAAGCTAAGAGAAAAGCTGTCTTATAAGATAAGAATTTGAAATCTACTGTCCCAAGAGGTTCAAATGGCTTTTCCTTCAATTTAAGAAGAACCCAAGCTAAATTCCACTTAGGAATTAATCTAAGAGTTCTGGGTCTATTTATCGAAAAGTTTCTAACCAACTTCGATAAAGAGACATTAGATCCAATTTGTAAACTATCATGATGTGCATAGGTATCAGATAACATAGATCTATAACCCTTTATAGTAACAGGCTGCAGTTTGATTTCGTCAAACAAGTATACTAGAAAGTTTGCAATGTCTGGTATTGAGGGATCGAATATATCTACAGAATGATCCCTACACCAACGACGAAAAACCTTCCACTTAGCCGCATAGTTTAGCGAAGAGGAGGTCTTCCTACAGTTAGAAATCGCGTCCACTGCTCGTCCTGTAAAGTGCTTGCCATGCAAGAAGGACCGCACAACGGAAAAACGTGAAGGTTGAGACCTTGCGGGTTGTGATGGAGTTGGCGCGATTTCCCCTGCGAAAGAAGATCCTCCCGTGGAGGAAGCTTCCGCGGTAGGTCCCACAACAGACACCTGAGTAGATTTATCCACGGTCTCTGTGGCGACAGAGATGCTACCAACAGAATCTTGCATTGAGATTGTTTTATCTTTAGCAATACTTGTTGAATTAACGGCGCTGGAGGATACGCATATCCTATCATTCCGTCCCAAGGGATCGACAGAGCGTCTACTGCAAATGCTCTTGGATCCGGACACGGAGACACATACGTCTGCAACTGATTGTTGAGATGTGTCGCAAATAAGTCTATCATTGGCCGTTCCCATTGGTAGCAAATCTGATTGAATACTTGTTTGTTGAGAGTCCACTCCGACGGCAACAAGCGACCCTTTCGTGAAAGGGAGTCTGCTAGCACATTCAGACGACCCGGTATGTGACGGACCGAAAGAAGAACGTGATGTTCTAACGCAAACAGAAGGATTCTTTCCGTTAGATTGAACAACGGAACTGAATGAGTGCCTCCCTGATTCCGTATATATGCCACTACTGTCGTATTGTCGGATAGGATTTGGACATGAGCATCGTGAATAATGTCCATCCAGTGACGTAACGCAAGCCAAATTGACATCATTTCCTTGATGTTTATGTGCTTGCACAGGAATTGCGGATCCCAAAGACCCTGGCATCTCGAATCCGTTGGGATTAATGATGCACCCCAACCTGTTTGACTGGCATCCGTCATAACGGTAAAACTCGGATCCGGCAACAGCAGCGGAACTCCTTGAGTTAACCACTGAATGTTTGCCCAAGTCTGAATCTCTTGTTTCACTTGATCTGACAAGAGAACGTCTACATCGAGCGAATGAATTTTCACACTCCAATTCTGAGTCAGGAAAATTTGAAGAGGACGTGTGAGTAACCGCCCCATCGGAATGAGATCCGCGGCGGCTCCGCACAGACCTATCAGTCTCATAAATTCTCTCGCCGTGACTTTGTCTGCGTGCAGACAATAGCGAGCGTAACAACTGACTAATTTCGCTCTGGTTAACGCCAGACGAACGAGATTGTTGTGCGTCTCGAAGCTCATTCCCAGATGAGTGAATGACTTGGACGGCACCAGATCCGACTTCTCCTCGTTTACTATAAAACCGAGACGTCGGAGCAATAGAAGAAGATTCTGAACATCGTTCTGAAGCGTTAACTCGTTGCCGTACCTCTGAAGAATGTCGTCCAGGTAGGCCGACGTTACCGCAGACGAATGAGCTCGGAAGAAGATCATTACCGAGTTCATTACCCGAGTGAAAGCCCAGGGTGCTAGATTCAATCCGAAGCACATCGCCCGGAATTGATACACCACTCCTAGGACTGCGAAGCGTAGATACTTTCGGAATGTCGGATGTACCATGACGTGAAAGTACGCATCTTTGAGATCTATGCTCGTTGCATAATCGTTCACCCGAATACTCGCTCTGACCGATCGAATTGTCTCCATATAAAACTTCGGAGCGACGATCAGCTTGTTTATCCAGCTCAAATCTATGACTGGACGGAACGAGCCGTCTGGTTTCGGAACCAGAAACAGATGGCTGTAGAATCCCGGAGATTCCTGGTTTTCTACGACCTCTACCGCGTTCTTCATTAAAAGAGACTGCACCTCTGATAACAGAGCGTCTCTTTTCTACGGATTTGACGGAAGATGAGTCCACTTTGGACTTCGTGTTAATGGAGGCTTTCGTTTGAAGGATATCTTTAGACCTTCCGAAGTCACTCCTCTCACCCAAGGGTCGTCCGTAATCGACGCCCATTCTTGTGAAAAGCTCGACAACCTTCCGCCAACCGGAACGCGATAGAGGTTTAAGCCATCACCTCCTGGACCTGCGAGGCCTGCGGTAGGAGAAACCACGTCTTCCACGACCCGCACCTCGCCCCGTCGACCTCGGGGCGTCCGACCGATTGTCCCGGCCTGAAGGACGTCCCGAACGAGAGTCGCTATCCTGACGGTCTCTCGAATAAGACCAAGAGGACGCACCGGAACCTCTATAGGAACCTCTCTTGGGCGCATTAGACCCAGAAGTGCCTGTCTTATTCGTGTCTGCTGTATCCGACTTCTTAGGAGCAGATTTGAACAACAGAGAATCCTTAGCTTTCTTTGTAATTTTATCATAAATAGCGGAAAGCTTGCCGTCAAAGAGAAGTTCTCCTGATACCGAAGCGACTCTAAGAGAGTTCTTCACCTTAGAATCCACTAGTGTGGATGTAGCTAGGGCTGCGTCACGTCTAACCAACTCCAGATTTGCCACTGAAAGGGCGGAGTTACACGTGGAATAAGCTACTGCCCTTGAAAGAAGTCTTAAAGAGGATTGTATATCCTGAAACTCTTTCCCCTGAAGGCGCAGTGATAACGCCTTAGTAAGGTGATCTGCGTAAGATAAGGCATCTAAATTGGCTCTGTTAGACGCAATAGCTGTTTCCAACACCGCGGTTGGAATAGAAGCTGACGACGGTAATGATAGCTCTAAGTCTTCCGCCTCGTCGTCCATACGCAGAGGAACTCTCGGTATACCCTGTCCTGCCGTATCGAATTTATTCCTTGCATTAATGAAAGGCAGGTTGAGAGTATTAGCGGACAAGAAACCTGCTTTCCCCGTCCTGGAAGCAAGTTTAAATATAGCGTCGTTCAATAATTCAAATGTTCTTGCAACATTATTGGACTGCGATGGAAACTCGGGAGCGATGTCCCTGAACCGCTCAAAAAATTCAGAGTCCAATGACGCTATAATTCTCTTGTCTGGAAGCGCAGCAGTCTGGCCCGACGGAACAACTTGAGGGAGAAAGTGCCGGATGAAGTCCACGGCAGCTTTATGTTGTTCCGAAAGGGATAGCTCCAAGTCATCCCTATCCCTTTCACCATCCGGTCGGACCTCATGATGTTCCCGGTCGTCCGCCCCCGATGCTTCGGCGGAGCGTACCGAACCAGCGCCGTCGGATAATTCTCGATCCGACACCGTTTCTGTCGGCTGCTGGGATGCTGCGATAAGCTGTACTATCTGCACAAGAATGTCCGGCGTCGAGACCTGCGGAGGCGCAGTCTTTCGCTGCTTCGCCGAGGGCAGCTCCGTATCAGATGGCTCCCGCATACTTTTCCTATGCGAACGTCCGGAGTCCATCGGTCTCGAATCCCTGGCTGCCGGATGGTGTGACCTGGTCGCCGAAGAATCCTTGATCGGCGAAGCTGGTAATATATCGGTGGTCACACAGCCAAGGTGCGGTCGTGTGCGCTGACGAGAAGAGGAAGCCTTAACAGTCTCTGCGGACTGCTTATACAACGGAGCGTCCCGAGCGACGGACGTATGCTCCGCTAAAGACACATTTTGTACCACAACATCTGGTCCCAGATGTTGTTGTACGAGAGAGGGGCCTCTCTCGCTCGCGGCCCGGCTGGACCTGGACGAGCTAGGAACCGGACTCAAAGGCTTCCTCCGTTCTCGCTTACTATCCGCCGTCACTGGGTGTGCATCTATTATGTTTATAGTGCTCGCATCACCCAAAATTTCCTCTTGGACCGCATCGGACGAACCCGGCTGCCGAACCATTCGGTGAATGGACGCTACACCGGGCGAGCTAGCGGACGACATTTGTCTAATCTCCATGAGCACTTTTGCCGCTAGCTCTGAATTCATTTGTGACGACGGACGCACACTTGAAGAAGATAACATCACCCTGTTCTGGTTCCTCTGAAATAGAAACTGAGAGAGTAGAGTGACCTTGCAGAGAAAGAGCCGGAATCGCTCTTTCTCCAGAAACAACATATCGTGACACACGTTTCCAATGTTTCTCATCCCAATGTTCACATATAGGACAGGGATTAATGCGAGAACACTGACTACAATTAATACAATGATCATGAAAGTCAGAGGAAGATTTCTTCCTATTACAATTTGAACAACGTCCCTTCATTGTGAAAGAACAACAATAAGTCCTAGTTACTCGCAAAAACCCGTGACACAAAGATACATAATAACATGATCCATTAATAAATGAAAAAACAATTGCAAAACAAAATAATTTTGAAAAAATATTTTTTCAGCGAAGCCCAAGTTGCTGAAAAGTAACGTTGAGCCCAGATGGATCCGAGGGCAAAGTGTGGTCAAAAATTTTAAATTTATATTAAATAATTAATGAGACACTTTCGGATAATATAAATGTATCTTATAGTGAGATAAACTACAGCAAAGGCAAACAGCCCCCCTCAAAAAAGGCTGTTGCCAATGAAAACAAACAGTGTAAAAACACCAGAAAACATGACTCCAGGCACTGAAAAAACTGGCCCGGAATCAGTCATCAATTACACTCTATCTGATGCAAAACAGAGACTCCCAGGGGAGAATCTGTAGAACATCAGATGGAAGATGCAAACACAAACGTTATACACCCATGGGTGAAAACGTAACTATGGGGAAAATAACAGAAAACATTCTGTAACCAAGCAACTCTCCCAGGAAATTTTAGAAATGAAATTTCTCAAAAATATGCCAAAAGCATGGGAGAATTGCAAGGGGGGACTTTAGAAGGCTAGGGGAGAGGAAACACTGAATAAGCAGTGCAACAATTAGCAAGAATGACAACAAGAGGCCCATGCCTCGAAAATAGGCAACTTAACATAATTTCATCAAAAAATTTTAAGTACAGCCCTGATTATTTTTTGTCACTTCTTTTTCCTCTCCTCCTTCTATCCTCCTTAGAATCACATTTTCTCCAAAAATTACGTGTCTGGCATCCTTTAAACTGAGATTTACAAGCACAAAGATCAGTGAGATGTTGACTGATGAAGGGCCAAACAGAGAATGATAATTGGCGCCAATTTCGGGACGTCTGCGTCACTGCGCATGCGCAGTAGAGGCGTAGTATGGAGGTCCTTTAGGACATGATTTCTTTTTGTTTTGGATGCAAATTTGGGGGATTGGGGGGCAAAATTTGTGTTTGGCCCTGGTTTTGTTAGAGTTAGCACCAGCTAAGTCTGGGTCATTGGTACAGTATAAAAATAGGGTTTTTGCTCTGGTATCTTCATTTTTATAAAGCCCTGATAGTGGCTTCTTGAACTCAACCAGTTAACAGGAGTTTACTCTATAACCTATATTCAATTAACAGGTCAAATTTGTACTGGAGGTATGGTAAATGCTCTTGTGTTGAGAAATTATATTCAATTAACAGGGTTATTCATTTAAGAGATATCCTATTAAGTGGGCTCCACTGTACATCAACTCACCAATCTGGTAGTGTGAACACAACATCATGCACAGAATAACATTCTCACATCATCATTCTGTCATCATTTGAAAAATTCCATTCCACTTTCATAAGAGCCCAAAGGATTTCAGCATTCCATGTCTCTTCATGAATTATCCAAATGGGCTGACTGGAAGAGCCTTATTTTGAAGTGGACATTTTGTTATTTCGAGCTTCATCCAAAATACCTGACCGCTCGGCACTTAGATGCTCACTGCAGGAAAAATGCGTTGCTGATGGTCCTTTGAAGCCATGTGGCTTTCGACTGAAGATTACCACATGTTTGTTATGCTAAACGACTTATCACAAACTCGAGAGTGAGCACTATGTTCTTTATTTTTAACAGGCAGCCACCAGTTATGATACTCTGGTTTATTCAGCCAAGCAAGGTGAAACTTACATTTCCCTGGCCTATTTTGAAATGAAACAAGAAGAATGTTAAAAGTAACACATGCCCCCTCCCCACCCCCCTGTGACCTTCACCTTGCAGATGCAGCGGAAACTATTATATGCGACACACCTTCTGATTGTCCTTAACATTTGTAAAAAGTTTAACAATTGTACTTGAAGATACGAACCCGGCTATGGCGTGTGACACATCCTCCCATGGTCCTTTATAATTGTGTGAAGTTTGATGATTGTGGCCCTAACAGTTTTCGAGTTATTGGCTCGGACACACACACACACACACATGGACACACACATGGATGGACGGACAAACACATGCACACTTCAATCACTATATGCCACCCAACTTAAGTCAGGGGGCATAAAAATAATTCAACTTCTTTAATCACAAAAGAATTATGCAGACACAACATGAATTACATTTTAGTAAAAACAAATGCGACTGGTTAAATCATTCACTTTCACAAATATTCTCCAATCAGCTTCACCATATCATCAAATGATTGGCCACTGTATTACACCATACAAATGAGAGACTCATGGTGCAGAGAATGGAGGGGTCTACCTAAATACCCTAAAAACCTGGAATCAACTGCACCAAAAGTTTTATGTTATAAACTACCGGTATTATTAAGATGAAAGTGTCAATGACGCTGTAGCACAACTTGACAAACTTGAACTTGGTAAGTTATAAATGAAATGGCAAAATTGAAATTCATTGGTACCAGTGTTATTTGATGAAATTTCAACATAACAGCATTGTGTGTGCACAACGTCAGAGTAATCCATGCATTTTTTAAATGTAAACTGTAAGACTGGCTAAAGGAGAAATGTTGATACACAAATGCAGTATGTTCAGAGGTTATTGTAAATGGCAACAGAGTTGCAGGAGTGCACGATTGAGGAGGGCTTCAACACAATGATGAAAAGAAAGGTCAAGAGGTGTAGGAGTTTCATTCCTCAGCCGTGCTCTTCTGGCACTGCTCCGTCAGCAGGCCCATCAGGTAATAGTAGTGCCATGAGAAAGGACAGTTTCACCAGCTATCCAAAGACCACGGATGGGTCACTAAGCCAGTTGAATCAGTCAAATCAGCCAACCCCGTCAAATCCCACACAGATGCCATTGCCAATGCCGCTAATGGAATTAGACTTTTCTGATGCTGTCAAAAGGACAGCAGATCTGTCGCTAAGAAAACCCAAGAGACAAGGGAAAGTGACTCCCCCCCCCTCTGAGAAAAAGACAATACCATTTATCATTGTCGTAACCCGGGTTCACCCAGAAACCCCCAAGGAACCCATCTCAAGGGGGTTGCCAGAATGTGAATGGGAGAGGTTCACCTCAAAACCTCAAAAGCCACGGGCAAATGCACGTGGAGACTGAAGGTGAACTGCCCTAATAGAGAAGTGAAACAAAAATTAATCGCGAACGGAGTAATCATCAATGGTAGGAAACATGTGGTGGAGAAGTACAGAACTACCCCTCCACCAATCCAGTGCCACAAGTGTAAAAAATTTGGGCACGTAGCCACAAAATGCAGGGGGAATCTGACCTGCATGAGATGCGGAGGTAATCACCTCACAAAAGCATGCAGATCAGACTCTCCCTCATGCCCAAACCGTAATGGGGAGCACACTAGCAATTATCGCGGGTGTCCCCACTTCAAAAAAGTGAAAACAAACATAGAGTTAAAAAAAACTTGAACCTGAAAAATCCCAACACTGCCTCTTCCCCCCACACAATTTGCTCATTAATTGCAGGAGCACTGTTCTCTGTACTAAACAAGCATGTCAGTACAAATCTGTCTGACATCTGTCAAGATGTTAGCCGGCCGGTCAGTGTCCCAGCTTTTCAAAACCCAAATATCTGAATCTTTAATTAAAGCCGCAATCAACACCCAATAAAGCCACCAATCACCTCTAACCAAACACCGCGACTAAATTGCAACCCCGATCATGAATAAGCTACAAATAGCCGTGTGGAACGCTAGAAGCGTTGATAACAAAAAACTTCAGATTAGCCGATATTTCGAAGATACAGACATTGTTTGTCTCTGTGAAAGTTGGCTTCAACCCAACAAAAAATTTTCTGTTAGTGGGTTCAACACTATTAGAAGAGGCCGACAAATCACTAAAGGAGGTGGCGTTGCTCTTCTAATAAAGCAGAACATCAAAACTAAAACCATAAAAACTGATCACCTCGATGCAGAGGTGATTTCAACTGAAATCACAGTCGACAATAAAAACATCGCGATTGTTATTATAACGACCCAAAGAAAATTGTTTCTGATAATGTCTTTGATTTCTTTATGAGGAAATACAAACCCTGCATCTTCCTCGGCGACTTCAATGCCAAACACCTGTACTTTGGCTGCAACAAAACCAGCCTCAATGGTGAAGCCCTTCTCGAAATCACAAAAAAAACATAACCTACATGTGGTTATGAACGACAACTCAGCAACTTACATCAGTAGCAACCCACTATTCCCATCAGAAATCCTTGATCTAATTATCGCTAGCGACTCCCTGATAAATCACATCGACGACCACTAGGTCAACAATGATGACCTAGGCAGCGACCACCTCCTGGTCCATGCCTCAATCCAACTAGGCAATGGCCCACTCAGGTACCCCCCCCCCCCCACCCCCCCCCTCCCCCCCCCCCCCCCCCCCCCCCCACTCTCTGCAGGAATTTTAGGAAAATCAATTAGAACCTCTACCGCGACATCATTAATGTCAAATTCATAAAAAACACCCACTTCCAATGTAACTGAACTTGAAACCCAATGCGAGGGCATAGAAAAAATCATTAACTTGACCCTAAACGAAATATGCCCAAAAGAAGAAGTACGCCCCTGGAGAAATACTATCTCGGGCGGCACATTCTCACTAATCTAAACCAAACAGAAAGCTCTTCGCACTTTTTAAACCGAAACTTACCCCAGTAAGAAAGCTGACCTAAAAAAACATACAACCACCTTCATGGCAAGGTCAAGGAAGCCCTCCATGCTGAAAAACAAGCCAACTGGGAAAAGGCAACAGCTAACCTAAATGGGGTCCAGAATGCTAAAAATTTCTGGGACTCTTTCAAGAACCTAACTGGCAAAAAAACAAAGGCTGCAAAGCCGTAGCCAAACCTCTTAAAAGGGAAGATGGTTCCTTCATGCGCACCGACAAAACAAGGCCGGCACCTTTGCCGACCTCCTAAGGAAAACAGATCATCCGTATCCAGGTCCAGGCAACAATGACACCATCATAAATGCCATTGATGACTTCATCAATGAACACCCGGATATCTACCGTGACCCCAAATTCGATAACGAGCCAGAAGACGGGGATGACGATGACCTTGTCACCCCCATCACCAATGACAAAATCATCAACGCCATAAAAAAGTGCAGAAATTCCTCCTCACCCAGCGAGGGCAAAGTGAGTTACAAAATTCTAAAACAAAGCCCAAATTCCCTAATCGAAAAACTGAACAAAATGTAGAAAGCATGCCTCACCCATGGCTACTTTCCTAAATGCTGGAAAACAGCCATCAGTGTCATGATACCAAAATGTGACAAGGACCCTTCTGATCCAGCCAGCTACCACCCAATCAGCCTCCTCAGCTGCAATGGCAAGACATTCGAACGAATCCTTACCAATAGGCTCAGGGGGCACCTTGAAGACGATTTTTTTAATAAGTGGCAAAGAGCCTTTAGAAACCGTAGACCTGAAACTAATGGATAAAGTCCTCTCAGAATGCAAAGAGGCAAAATTCCTCGGCATCACCATTGATAAAAAACTGTCCTTTAATAAACACACCAACGATATGGCGAGTAAAGCAACCAAATGCATTAACTTATTAAAAATGCTAAAGGGAACTTCCTGGGGAGCCAACCAGTCTACCCTACTTAAACTATACAAAGCCTTTGTGTGCCCAGTACTCGAATATGGGGCAATCATCCTAAGTGAGCTCAATCAAACTAATATGGGAAAACTTCAGAGGTCCAAAATCACGCGCTTAGGGTCATCCTCCGTGCCCCATGGGACACACCTATCAAAACACTCCACGACAAGAGCTGATATCCCCACCATAAAAGACGGCCTTGTCTCTCTACCTGCGAAGAACCATGACCGGCTAGCAGATAGCCAACTAAGATCCGAACTACAGGTAATTTGTGAAAGCAGACAAAACCCCAGAACGTCAAAACTTAAGGAAATACTAACTAGGATTTTTTACTGAGGGCAAATCTCCCAAAACCTTAAGGAAATAATAACTAGGACTTATATCCGAGGGCAAGACACGAAAGTAACACCTCTGGGTGTGGCTCTGTGTGTAAGCCCGTTCTTCGCTACCTCAACAATCCAAAATAGGCTGTTCATAAAACTAGGACTTCTAAACGAGGACAAGACAGGAAAGTAACACCCCCGGGTGTGGCTCTGTGTGTAAGCCTGTCCTTTGCCTCGAAATAGGGAATAAGAAGGTTAACTAACAACTTAGCTGTGACCTTCTGCCGACTCAGCAAAATGACATCACATTTAAAGACTATTTAAAACCAAGTATGCTATGTTTTCCATCTTTTATATAATCTAATGAAAAGTAATTCTGCCTTCTTCTTTTAGCAGGTACACAGAAGATGCTTTTCGACCAGCACACCAATACCCGCTATGGATACTATAACCATTATGGAAACTGTAACCCCCATGGTTCCAGAACATCCTCCACTCCACCCCTAGAAGTGGTTGACCACTTCAAGGGAGGCGAGCGTTGGTCCTGCGTCCGGCCTCTGCCCCTTTTTATAAGCGTCCACATTGCGTATCTTTTGTCCCAACCAAATAGGATTATTATGCAGGCCTGCCCCCGAACCAGGAAAGTTCGGGTCTTCTTTCTGGTGGTCCCCAAAAGGGGTCGTTGTTGTTTTCTTTCTATGATGTCCTACCACACAAACAAGACAGCCTGAGGCAGATTACACTTGCCAGTGATGGCCCGCGATTGAAATTATCTTTGAAGTGGCAGACTATACTTGCCCGAAAACTTCAGACTACTGCACCCTCGGGGAGAGATAGTACCTTTGTGAGATGACCCAACCTCCAACACTGGTCTTCACCCGAGGGTTCAACCTACATCAGTCAACGAAGCCACACACCGGTTACACCTCAACCGGAGACACCTGCTGAGTACCAGAACCTCTTCCTCCTTCAACACACCTTGACATGAGACAAAATTGAACAAATACAGTCACTAGGGATCGAAAGGGGCTTGCTCCAAACCGTCCCTGCGTGTCTTCAGTGTGCGAAACTATTCCATCCTCTGCAGTTCATTTTCTGATTGCACTAATTTTGGTACAAAATGGCCACCGGCAGCCATTTTGAATTTCGGACCACACCCTCTCTCCTCCCACGGTGATAACAAAGGTACCCAAGAAGTTTCGTAAGGGTCGGTTCATAAATTCTAGCCCGAGCCGTATTAGCATTTTTTTTCATAAATACACTGCTGAAAGTAACATTAAATAGATCAAAATTAGTCTAATTGGCATAATTTATGCACCAGAAAAAAACCTGCATTATGTGATGTATCCCATGGTACTAAACATTCATACAAAACAATATTCAAATCAGCGCTTTCATATGGAAGTTCTGCACAAAAATCTGATTGAGCCTAATTTTGTACAAAATGGCTGCCAACGGCCATCTTGAATTTCAGGTCGGACCCCAAAACACTTGTTCTCGTCCCACGGTGATAACAAAGGTACCCAAGAAGTTTCGTAAAGATCGGTTCATAAATACGGCCTATAGCCCAAGCCGTATTGGCATTTGCAGTTCCAGTGCTGAAAGTAACACTAAATAAATCAAAGTTAGTCTAATTTGCATAATTCACGCACGAGAAAAAAACCTGTATTATATGTGATGTATCCCATGGTACTAAACATTCATACAAAAAATTATTCAAATCAGAGCTTTCATATGGAAGTTCTGTGCAAAAATCTGATTGGACCTAATTTTGTACAAAATGGCTGCCAGCGGCTGTCTTGAATTTCGGACCGGACCCCAAAACACTCGTTCTCGTCTCACGGTGATAACAAAGGTACCCAAGAAGTTTCGTAAAGATCGGTTTATAAATACGGCCTCCAGCCCGAGCCATGTGTACGGCATGACGGATGGACAGACAGACAACAGGCCATAACAATTCCTCAAATTTGGCTTCGCCAAAGTTGAGCTAAAAAATCAACCCATGAACATCTGAGAAAATCTCTGGAGAAAATTCAGGCACTCTAAGACAAAAAAGGGCCATAAATCTGGCAAAAATACACCCATTAAAACTATAATCGCAGGTGCATAGGATCCCAGGGCAGTGCACATCCATACTAAGTTTCAAAGGAATCGACCCAAAAACGACTGAAAATATCTCCGGACAAAATTCAGACATTCAAAGACAAAAAAAGGGCATGACTCTGGCCAAAAAAACAATCAGAACTCTAATTGCAGGTGCACAGGTTCCCATGGTAACAAACATCCATACCAAGTTTCAAAGGCATAAACATCTGAGAAAATGTCTGGATAAAATTCTAGGCCTGCTTTTTCAAGTTGAAAAGGGGGCATAATTCTGGCAAAAATAATCCGACCGCAGATTCACTGGTTCCCATGGGGGTGAACATTCATACCAAGTTTCAAACAGATTGGTCCATAAACGTCTTGAGGGAGGGAGGAAGGGATGGACGGACAGACAGATGGATGGACGGACGGACGGGTGGACGGACAGACAGACAGATGGATGGACAGATGGATGGATGGACAAGATGATTCAAGTACACCCCTGCAACGAGTTATAAAAACCCTGTTTTTCAAGGTCTGGAAAAAACAGTTGTCAAATTCAAACACTTCAAGGACATGTGCGAACCCTGTTGTATTCAATTAAGAAATATCCAATTAAGTGGGCTGAACAGTATTGTTATGACACCAATACAACACGGTATATATGGTATTCAACCCAGATCCAGGTTTTACCAAAACTAACTTAGATGCAAATAGATGCGAATAATGAAATATATCTTACTCTGATGTAGATGCGACTGTTTACTGGGTAATAGTTTCCAGCTACAGGCTGTGTAACATGCAATTTCCATGTTGGTCTGTAATCTCGTCTGAAAAACATATTAAAGAACAATTTAACTGAAATAAATTTCTTCTATAATTTTAGAACTTGTTAACCCTTTACCCAATGCAGACGATATCAAAATTTATCATTTTAAATTTTATTTTTTTTAATTTTTCAGCAAATTTCAACAAAACCATATCATGTGACCCCTGATTGGAACAAGCTCAATGAGCTCATTCCAATGAGGTGTCACATGATATGGTTTTGTTGAAATATCTTGAAAAATTTAATTTTTTCAACAGCTCAATTTGCATATTATGCGGGCGGATGCGATTCGTTAGGTAAAGGGTTAATAGGTACCTTTCTAAGAAAGTAAGTTTTAATGATAAGGCCCCACAAAGTAGATCTTCTGTTTATCAGGACATTTTTTTGCTAAATTGACAGCAGTGGGCTGGCTTTTTTGTATTTCATTTTTTTATTTTTGTAATCATTGCTTTGCCATGAAAGTTCATGCTCTTGGTTTGTTTTATGTTTCAGACCTCATAATCTATAAAACAGCATGGGGATGGTGTAATTCATCCACTGATTGTAAGAAGGCACTGCCCCCAAACCCACATGAGATTTTCTGACTGATCCATCAAGAGCTGTGACCTGTAAGGTGTGCTAAAGGAATTGTAGGATAATTTATATCCAAATCCAAGATGGCTGCTGGCAGCCATGTTTTTCAATGAAATTCGAAAGCTCCCAAAGCCACATATGAAATTTGGAACTGCTTGGGTGAGAACTGCGGCCTGTATGATGTGCTAAAGGAATTGTGGATGTATGTACAGAACTACGGATGAACAACAGAGCACAACCCATTCCAATAGCTCATACTTGACGTTGTCAAGTCGAGCTAAAAATAATTTATCACTCTACAATACCAGTTATAAAAAATAAAAAATAACTAGAGGTACTGTGAGCAAACTCACAAAGTGATACCCCCCGTGCCTGAAATGTATAAGTTAGATTATCTCCCCTTGGAAATATCAGAATGGAATTATATTGCTTCATGCACTTCTTCATATGGAGTTCTTCCATTGTGTAAAGTTTCATGAAAATTCTTCGAACGGTTTAGGAGGAGTTGCACTTACAAGGATGGATAGATGGTATAAGTTAGATTATCTCCCCTTGGAAATGCCAGAACGGAATTATATTGCTTCATGCACATCTTCATATGGAGTTCTGCCATTGTGTAAAGTTTTCATGAAAATTCTTCAAATGGTTTAGGAGTTGCGCTTACAAGGATGGACAGACGGACAGGGTGATTCCTATATACTTTGTTTGCAGGGGGGGGGGGGGGGGGGGGAGGTGGGGGGAATATTAATAATAAATTTTATAATTGTTGATTTGAAAAATTCAATGCTCAAGAACCAAACATACTTTTTTATTTGGCCTAAACCTGTCACAAGTGTAAGTCTAAAATGTTTATACTTGTTTTTTAGACTCCACAAAGTAGATCTTCTGTTTCTCAGGCCATTTTTTGAAAAACTGCATGTGGGTGGGTGTTTTTATATTTTATTTACTTTTCTAATTATTTCTTTGCCATCAAAAGTTCATGTTTGTTTTATGTTTTAGGCCTCATACTTTACAGAATAGCATGGGTGGTGGTGTATTTAGTCCCTTGAGTCCTAGAAGGCTTTGCAATGCTAAAGTATTGCAAAGCCTTGTTGTACTCAAGGAACAAATTTATTAATTTATTAACTTGGGTAAAATGTCAGACAAAAACCATGAAATTTCAATTTTTTAAAGTTTGCATTGGTTTATATAAAAAGAGACCATTCAGCAGCCAAAAGGACCATGGGGCAGGACCTGAGAAACAGATTTTTTAATTTTTTAGGCCTTAGGGGAAAATTCCTTTTTGAAATTCCTGTATTTTGACATCTGTATGTAGTGGGTTAAGGAAAGTCCTACAGCTAAGGTGTTCCCATCATAGTGACATAACAGCTAAATAATGAGGCAATCACTCCCTTGAACCTAATTCCAGGAGGGCATTGGCCACTCTCTCATGATTTTCAAAACTACACATTTGTGACAGCATCACTAGACTATGCTATATGGTGGCTCAAAATGTAAACAAAACTTAAAAGGTCTCAGTTAACCAATCACATTAGGGAATTTGAAAAAGATAGGGTGAGAGATGTGGCTTGCAGAATGTGCTAATGGAATTGATGGCAGTTTATATCCCAAATCCAAGATGGCCTCTGGCAGCCATGTTTTTCAATAAAATTCAGAAAAATTTGACAGACATCACACCAAAGCTACTGTCAAGGTGATAGCTAAAAGTTACGATTTGTTTTTTTTTAATAAAAGTGTAAATATTTTCGATAATCTTTCTAAATGGGTTAAACATGAAACGTAAATATAGGTATATAACGGACCGCGAAAACCAATTTGTCACTTAAACAGATCATCAATAATTTGAGAGCTGTTAAGAGAAGTATGAAATTTAAGGTCCATTATTGAGCATTTGTTGAATGCCACATGGGCTATCTGATAACAGATCAATAGTGAGAGAAACAATATTATATAATATTATATCTCACATGACTTCCTTGCATTCTGATTGGCTGAAAGATGATACCCTATTTCGTGTAGTTTGCATCCACATAACTGACCAGACACTACACCCAGGCACTACACGTTTTCTATTTTTAGCACACTACTATATCAGTTTTCTTTTCATACTGGGCGAATAAAACTAATCAGGCTAAATTTAAAAATCGATTCACAGAGGCACAACATCCACAAAACGACCCGGAAAGAAATCTTTGTAGAAAAATGTATCGCTTTTCCATTGTTGAAGTCACATTTTTCGAGGCGTTCATTTTATTCCTTGAGAAGATGATCCATATCTCATTTCGAAGAGAATGATCCATACCTAGGTCCAACTTTCATGAGAATGCGTCTGGATATGAAAAATCATTTGTTTCACTGCTCATATTATTTTGCTATTTAATTCTATACTTTAGGCAGTAAACGAATAAATAATGGAATTCAATTGAATCTTCGGAGTTTGTATCCCGTGCTGACCCATTCGGTAATGTATATGTGTGACAAATGTGTGGAAATTATCAAACTGCGTTGTCAAATTTCGAAAATTTTAGTTTTCATTCGCGAGTTGCGCGATTCTAGAATACACAGTTCTGTTTGGGGAAAATGTTTTGTTTACCCTTGCCAACTGATTCAAAATCTGTCTTCTGCTCATATCAGTAATCCAAGTTAGCCGTGTTTTGGATGAAGAAAATGTTTTCTAAAAACTACATGGTATTTTTTTTCTATATAACGCTGGTTGGTAGGGCTGCTACCTTGGTAATAGATTAACAAATCGGACAAATGTTTTTCTTGATGGGTGTTCAATATAATATAAGGATTAGTGCATGTCTTGTCGTTGACTACGCCCATATAGTGCCCAGTGAGGTGGTGTAGTTCCCTCCGCTTCGCGGCGGGAACTACACCACCTGACTGGGCACTATATGGGCGTAGTCAACTCCAAGTCATGCACTATTCCTTAATAAGGCCTCACAAAGTAGATCTTCTGTTTCTCAGGCCATTTTTTGTAAAATTGCATGCGGGCGGGCGTTTTTTTATTTTATATTTTATTTTTGTAATTATTTCTTTGCCATCAGAAGTTCATATTCTTGGTTTATTTTATGTTTTAGGCCTCATAATCTACAGAAAAGCAAGGGTGGTGGTGTATTTCGTCCCTTGGGTGTAACAAGGCTTTGTAATGCTAAAGCATTGCAAAGCCTTGTTGCACTCAAGGGACAAATTTATCAATTATATTAACTTGTGTAAAATATCAGACATAAACCATTTAATTTTTATTTTTTCAAGTTTGCATTGGTCATAAAAAGAGAGCATGCGGCAGCCAAAAGGACCATGCGGGAGGGCCTGAGAAACAGATTTTTAATTTTATTAAGCCTAACAGATCAATAGTGAGAGAGACAATATTCTCCTGTAGTCATTATCCATGTAATTATGGCCAGTTAATAGGTAATTTTTGTAAATACGGTACATCGCATATGTTCTGGACACACACCCACATTATGCAGCTAGCCTGGCACAGAATGTTAAAAGATATCAAAATATGAGTCTTTCAAAGGAACTTGAAAGCAAATATTAAATTAAGATAGATCTAAGCGGCCAAGTTCAAGAGAAGTGAATCAACTGAGAATTAATGTTCTGGCTATAGAAATAAAAAGGGGGTGGGGGAGTTTCTCGAGAAATTCATTTCAGTCTGAAGGTGTGTAAGGCTGTGGGTCATCGCGAGTAGATGGGGATGCCCCATGCTATAGGTTAGAGGAGGTGCGTTGTGATGTAGGGGTGCCACAAAGCTCATATTTAGAATAGGAGCAGTCGCTGGCCAAGTCGGTGGCCATATATGAGAAAAGATCAGAAACACGTAGAACAAGCTCAGGGAGCTAATTTGCATTTAGGTAAAGGGCATTACCTGTTTTAGAAGGCAAGCCATATGTAGCCAGAGTAGGCTTTGCCTGTAAGAACATTATTCTGATATAGATGCAGGGGAGAGTTTAACCCCATTGGTGTTAATTGCTTGAGTGAAAAGCGTCAAGTAAAGTGACAATAAGCTAGTAGCCGTGTGACAGCAGTGGTAAAGTGACATCCCGTCACTTGGTGAAGGAAAGGCGTCCCGATAAAGTGATAATACGTTAGTGTCATGCAACAGCAGTGAAGTGAAGAGGCGACCAAGGAACAAATATCAAAGAGGAAGAACCAGCGACAACAGAGAATGGGGCCCGCAAGTGACACAAAAACTGTGTGGGTTGGGGGGTGATTGACGTTTTGTTTTCTTATTCTTTTAGATTCCATGTAAGTCACAAATTAACATATTTATTTATATGTACATGAATTAAAATTGTTGTTTTCAGTAAACCCCTGTTGATTTATGCTTTTCAAGAAGTTATTAACCCCTACAGGATAAGAACTGCCCCAACAAAAGTGGAACAGATGGTTTATCACGGTGAGACATACATTAGCCCACAGGTTCAGGCAATACTACTTAAGTTTGGCTGAATACGCGGTGTGAATCTATTTCTTCCAGCAACAACAAAGCTCGGTTTCCGAAAGTTACATATGAAATTTCAAAAAAGATGGGGAAAGGAATGTGGCCTGTAGGGTGTGCTAATGGAATTGTTGACAATCCATATGCCGCATCCAAGATGGCTACTTGTGGGCATATTTTTTAATGAAATTCAGAAAAATTTGATAGCTCCCATCTAAACATCACACCAAAGCGGTATATGAGATTCAAAAAAGATCAGGTGAGAGATGTGGCCTGTATGGTCTGCTAATGGAATTGTTGACAATTTATATCCAAATCCAAGATGGCTGCGGAAGCCATGTTTTTCAACAAAGTTTGAAATATTTGATAGAGCCAATCTTGACATCACACCAAAGCTACATATGAAATTTGAAAAAGTTCGAGTGAAGGATGCAGCTTGTAGGGTGTGCTAATGGAATTGCTGACAATTTATATGCCAAACCTAAGACGGCCACTGGCGACCATGTTTTTAAATGAAATTTGGAAAAATTTGATAGCTCTGATTTAGACATTGCCACAAATCCACGTCTGAAATTTGTGACTGACTGAGCAAGAGCTACGGCTTGTAGGTTGTGCTAAAGGAATTGTAAGATAATTTATATCCAAATCCAAGATGGCTGCTGGCAGCTAAAATTTTCAATAAAATTTGGAATATTCTATAGCTGCCATCTGGACATTGCCCCAAAGCAATGTATGAAATTTGTAATTGTTCAGGTGAGATCTGCAGCCTGTAGGGGGTGCTAAACGAATTGTGGACATACAGACATATGGACGAATGTATAGATGGATGATGGATCACAACCCATCCCAATAGCTCATACTTGACATTGTCAAGTTGAGCTAAAAATAATTGATCACTCTACCATACCAGTTATCAAAACTGAAATAATAATAATAAATATAATAATTGTTGATTTGAAAAATTCAATGTTCGAGAACCACATTTTTTTATTTGGCCTAAACCAGTCAAAATTGTTACAGTCTGAAATGTTTATACTTGTTTTTTTTTTCAAAGTAGATCTTTTGTTTCACAGGCAATTTTTATGTAATAGTGCATGCGGGTGGGCAGTTTTTGATTTTTGTAATTATTTCTTTGTCATCAAAAGTTAGTGCACTTGGTTTGTTTTATGTTTTAGGCCTCAAATCTGCAGAATAGCATGGGTGGTGGTGTATTTTGTCCCTTGAAGGCTTTGCGATGCTGAAGTAAATTTGCATTTGTTGTAAAAAGAAAGCTTGTGGAAGCCAAAAGGACCATGCAGGAGGGTCGGAGAAATTAAAATTTTTTAGTAAATTTTGTTTCTTAGCATACCTACCACAATTGTTTACAATTGGCTGTAACGTAAGTGCTAGCCCTACTTCGGAACTAACTCAAGCTTTTAAGAAACTTTTCCAAACGAGTTGGAAAAGTAATAGAGTGCAAAAGCACGAAAAAGATCAAAAAAGGGTCGAGCGAGACCGGCACTCAAAATTACAGGATCTCTCTCTGCACACCTCTTGCATTTACCGAGCGCATGCGCAACAACTGTGATGTCAATTCCGTATTTCCGCCAACGAGAAGTTTGTGATTTAGCGGGGAGGCATTGATATCAAAGATATCCTCAAGGAGGGTGGGCTTCCGGTGAACAATTGAGGTAGGTATGTTAAGAAACAAAATTTACTAAAAAGTTAAAAAATTTATAGTAATTTATATATTTTTTATACTTACCAATCACCCAGACATAGCTGGTGCTAACTCTTAAAATATAGGGCCAAACACAAATTTTGCCCCCCAATCCCCAAAATTTGCATCTAAAACTAAAGAAAACATGTCCTGAAAGGCCCTCCACACTTCGCCCCTACTGCGCATGCGCAGTGTCAAGGACGTTCCGAAATTGGCGCCATTTATCATTCTAATAACCAGTGCCTGGTAAGCGCTATGTACTCAGCGGGGAGGCAAGAGTTCCCAACTCCTGGGAGGGCCATCCCCGTCTGGGTCATTGGTAAGTATAAAAAATATATAAATTACTATAAATTTTTTAACATTTTTATACTGTACCAATGACCCAGACATAGCTGAATAGTAAAAAGGCTGGAGGGCCAAGGACATAGAGCAAAATGGAATACGCTCAATAAAATAAAATAGAGTCATCCCCTGTAGGGGAAAGAAGTAATAGGCCTTACATGTATCTTTCTTATTTATGATAAATTAGAAAGATACAACACCTTCCAAAAATTGAGCTTCATACATCCATGTACTCTATTAATATCCAATAATCCTTATACTAATAATTTTTAAAGTAAGCCAATAATAAAGTAAGTCTAGAGAATAGAGACTCTTATACTCCTAAAAGTGTGTGAGAATTGCATAATCATGTCCGTTGACATATGCAATATTCAAAAGATATACTTTAAAAACTAAGACTTGAATGAATTTTATAAACTTAAACTTCTCACTAAACAACCATCCCAATAACAGCTCAGAATTACTAACTCCGGAGGAGGTATCCCCTTGTTTTCATAGTAAAAAACAAGTGACCCAAGGGAACACCCTCCCCCCCCCCCCCTTTTTCTTGCCCTGGGTCAAATAGCCCAGAGCGAAGAGGGCAGCCGAACGGAGACACTGCCGAAACAGACAGCCTACCTAGCTATAGTAGCAACTGTTAAGTGAATGACATTCTGAGCAGTAGAGAATAGACCTAACAATAGAGGTCTCCAGAAATGGACTCGATATTTCTGAGATAAAATTCATGAATGGATGGCTGAGCGCAATGAGCAGCCTTCAAAAATCTATAATAGCAACACTATTAATGTAAGCCCAAGAAGTAGAAGAACTCTTACTTCATGAGCCGAAATCTTAAGCACAACTGCTAAGCCAATGATATACCATAAGCAGAACGCTAGTTAATAGAATCCATTAACAATAAAATGGAGCGTAACGTCCTTCTACTAGACATCAAAGACAGAAGAAGCTTACGCCCTATGTAATAAACAGATATCTGTTTATAAATACATAAACTGTACCCGGAAAGAGTAAAGGCCTATGCCCATACGAAGACGGAAGGACCTTAAAATAATAGGTTCCGGATAATAGGAGCCTAACTCTTATGCAACAATCCAACCTAAATAGTAACGGAAGTATTGATTCCGAAACTATGAAAGTGAAAATCATCCATCGATAGTGCATGAAACTCACTGACTCTACAGTAAAAGAGAAACCAACAGAATTACTGTCTAAAAGGTCAGAATTTGAAAACTACTGTTTCCAGAGGCTCAAATGATTACTTAGCTAAATAAGAACCGAAGTTAAAATCCGTATAGGAATTTAATCTAAAGATTCTAAGTCTATTTATCAAAAAGTTACTAACTGACTTAGATAAAGAGACAAAAGACTCAAATGTAAACTATCGTAGAGTGCATAGGTATGAGGTAACATAAACCTATAACCTAAATAACAACAGGCTGCAGTAGATCTTGTGAAACAAGTATACTAAAAAATAGCAATGAGTAGTATGGAGGGATCAACCATATGAACATAATGATCCCTACACCACGACGGAAGAGCCTCCACTTTAGTCGCATAGAATAGCGAAGAAGAGGATCTCCTATAGTAAGAAATCGCGTCCAAAGCTCGTCCAGTACAGTGCTTACAATGCAATATGGACCACACAACGGAATACATGAAGGTTGCGACCTTGCTGGTTGTGATAAAGATGACACGATTTACCCAGTGAAGAAAGATCCTCACATAGAGGAAGATTTCACGTTAAGATCCACAGTAGACAAGAGAGTAAATTACTCATGATCTCTGTGAAGATAGAGATGCTATCAACAGAAATGTATTGTGGTTGTTTATCTTAGCAATACCTGCTAAAACAACAGCGCCGGAGGATACGCGTATCCTATCATTCCGTCCTATAGATCAATAGAGCGTTAACAGTATTAGCTCAGAGATCTGGACAAGCCAACACATACGTCTGCAATTGATTAGCAAGCTGTGTCATAAATAAAACATCATTGGGCGCTCCCATAGATAGCAAATCTGATTAAATACTTGTTTGTTGAGAGTCCATTCTGACAGCAACAAGCGACCCGTAAGAGAATGGGAGTGCGATAAAACAATCAGACGACCCAGAATATGACGGACCAAAACTGAACTTGGTGTAGTATAACCAACAGACGGATTCTTTCCATTAAATTGAATAACGGAAACGAAAGAGTGCCTCCCTGGTTCCGGAGATACGCCACTACTGTCGAATTAAAGGACAGGAATTTGGGCATGCGTTTCTGAATAATGTTCATGCAATGACATAAAGCAAGCCTAAAAAACATTATTCCGCGGAAGTTAAACTGATAGTTAAAAGACTGCGGAACCCAAAGACCCTGGCACTTCGAATCCGTAGGGATCAGTATATATCCCAATCTGTTTGACTGGCAACCGTCATAACAGCCACACTCGGGTCCGGCAACTGCGCCGGCACTCTCTGAGTCAACCACCGAATGTTTGCCCCAGTCTGAATCTCTTGTAAGAATAGATAGACAAGAGAATGTATAAATCAAGCAATTCATGGATTGCCGGAAAGTTGCCGTCGAAGAGAAGCTCCTCCGAGAACGAAGCGACTCTGAGAGAGTTCTTAACCTACTATCCACGCGTGGATGTAGCTAGGGCTGCATCACGTCTAACCAACTCCAATCAGCCACTGAAGGGCGGAGTTATACGTGAACAAACTACTGCCCTCAAAAGAAATTACATTGAGAATAATATCCCGTAAATCTTTTCTTGAAGACGTAATGATAACGCCTCAGTAAGGCGGATTACGTATAATAAAGCGTCTAAGTTAAGTCTACTATACATAATGTCGTTCCCAACATTGAAATTGGAAAAGACATAACGGCGAAAAGAATATATGCAGTCTTTAATCACACCGTCTAGACGCATATGAACTCTCGGTATGCCCTGCTCTGCCAAAATAAAAACTATATGTAAAAAAGATAAAATGGCAGAAATGAGCCACGCGGACAAGAAACTAAACTATCATGCTTAGTAGCAGGCTTGTATATATATAAATATATAGCGTCGAAAAATAAAACACATGTTGTAATGACAATATTGGACTGCGTCGGTAAGTCAGGGACAAAGTCCCTGTACCGATCGAAAAATCCGAGTCCAATGACGCTATAAGTCTCTTAACCAAGATCGCAGCAATGAAGTCCGAAAAATAATCACTGGAAGAAATGCCAGAAGATATGAAAGGCATCTTCCGATACTACTAAAGGGAAAACTCGAAATCTTTCGAATCCCTTTCGCCATCCTGTCGGACCCTATAAAGCGTTCGGTCGTCCGTAGCTTGATGCAACCGCGGACCGCACCGACCCAGCGCCGTCGGATAATTCCTGATTCGACCGAGAAACCGTCAATTGCTGGGATGCTGCGAAACAACTGTGCTAACTCGGATAGCACGTCCGTCACTGAGGCCTGAGGAGCAGCGGTCTTACGATGCATTGCCGCAGGAAGCTCCGAGATCGTTACCCCGTGCATACTTCCAATATGCGAGCGAACGGAGTGTATAAGCCTCGTGTCCCTTGGCTACCGGATGGCGCGACCTATTCGCTGTGGAATCACTGAATGCCGAAACTGATCGGATACTCGAGGTCACGTAGCCAATGTGCGGTCGTGTGCCCTGCTGTGAGGATGAGGAAGCATTAAAGACAGTCTCTCGGACTGTCAATATAACAGAGCGTCCCGAGCAACGGACATATGCTCCGAATGTAAAATATCTGAACCACAACATGCGGTCCCCTATGTTGTTGGCTTCCTCCGATCTGTCCTCAATCTGCCGTCACTGGGTGAGTACTAAAGTAATTAAAGTGCTCGCATCACCCAAATCTCCTTCCTAGACCGCAACGGACGAACCCGGCAGCCGAACCATTCGATGAATGTACGCTACACCGGGTGAGCTAGCGAATGTCACTCCGTAAGCGATAGACATAATCCATGAGCACTTATTGCCGCTAACTCTTCATTAACTATGACGACAGAGGCACACTTTGAAAGACATCTCCATAACTCTTCGAACAAGAAACCAGAAATGCTTGGATAGCAAGCATAAAATAATAATATATATAGCGTCGTTCAATAATTCGAAAGTTTGTGTGACATTATTGGACTATGTCGGAACTGAGGGACGATGTCCCTGAACCGAACCAAAAATTTCTAAGTCCACCGACGCTATCAGTTTCTTATCCGGCATCGCAGCATATGTTGTTCCGAAAGGGAAAGCTTGAAATCCACCGAATCCCTTTCGGTATCCCATCGGAGCGGATGAAACTTTCGGACGTCCGTACCCGCTTCCGCGGAGCGTCCCGACCCAGCATCGTCGGATAAAATAAATGCGACAGATTCAGTTGATGCTGGGATGCTGCGATAAACTGTGCTATTAAGGAAAGCACATCTGTTCCCGAGGCCTGTGCAGTAGCGGACTTACGATGCATTGCCGCTGGAAGCTCCGTGTACGTTGACTCCCGCACACTTTCTATGCGAACGTCCGGAGTCTGCAGGCCTCGAGTCCCCGGCTACCAACCCAGCGCTGTCGGATAATTCTCGATCCGACACCGTTTCTGTCGGCTGCTGGGATGCTGCGATAAGCTGTGCTATGTGCACAAGAATGTCCGGCGTCGAGACCTGCGGAGGCGCAGTCTATCGCTGCTTCGCCGAGGGCAGCTCCGCATCAGATGGCTCCCGCATACTTTTCCTATGCGAACGTCCGGAGTCCATCGGTCTCGAATCCCTGGCTGCCGGATAGTGTGACCTGGTCGCCGAAGAATCCTTGATCGGCGAAGCTGGTAATATATCGGCGGTCACGCAGCCAAGGTGCGGTCGTGTGCGCTGACGAGAAGAGGAAGCCTTAGCAGTCTCAGCGGACTGCCTATACAACGGAGCGTCCCGAGCGACGGACGTATGCTCCGCTAACTACACATTTGTACCACAACATCTGGGGCCAGATGTTGTTGAACGAGAGAGGGGCCTCTCTCGCTTGCCGTCCGGATGGACCGGAACGAGCTATGAACCGGACTAAAAGGCTTCCTCCCTTCTCCCTCCGATCCGCCGTCACTGGGTGTGCATTAAGTTAATTTTATAGTGCTCGCATCACCCCAAAATTCCTTCTAGACCGCAACGGACGAACCCGGCTGCCGAACCATTCGGTGAATGGACGCTACACCGGGCGAGCTAGCGGACGTCAAAGGCCGTCGAACCTACTAGGGTCCTCTTAGGCAATTGGCGTATTACATGAGCACTTTTCCGCTAGCCCTTCATTAATTGTGACGACGGAGGCACACTGTTGGAAGACATCACAGATACATCACCCTAATCTTGATCGTCTGAAATAGAAATTGATAAAGTAGAGTGACCCTGCGGGGAAAGGACCGGAGTGTCCAAATCCCCAACAACATACCGTGACATACGCTTCCCATATTGTCATCGAAATCATATGATACAGAACAGGAGTTAATGCGAGTACACTGACCACATATAGAATGATAATAAGGTCAGAGGAAGACTTCCTCTTAAAGCAATTGATCA
This sequence comes from Pictodentalium vernedei, assembly GCA_031216915.1. Classification (NCBI taxonomy): domain Eukaryota; kingdom Metazoa; phylum Mollusca; class Scaphopoda; order Dentaliida; family Dentaliidae; genus Pictodentalium; species Pictodentalium vernedei. The sequence continues at coordinate 165,909,953 of CM062297.1, forward strand.
ATATCCTTTCAATGTGAAAAGAAAACAAGTCCTGGTACTCGCACTAACCCCTGGCAATCAAAATACATAATAATAATATGATCCATTAATATAGAAAAAATAATTGAAATCAAAATATTTTGAAAAAATATTTTTTCAGAACAGCCCAAGTTTCTGAAAAGTAACGTTGAGCCCCAATGGATCCCAAGCCTAAGTGTGGACAAAAATTTTAAAAATATTTTAAACAATTTTTTCAACACTTACGAACAATAATAATGTATCTAGTTATGATTAAAATAACATAAAGATATTATTATTTAGAAATCCCCCCCTCACACAGAGGGCTGTTGTAAATGTAAACAATGAGTGTAAAAACACTAAAATAAGACTCCAGGCACCCAGGCCCGAAATCAGTTATCAAAAATACACCATCTGATGCAAAACAGAGACTTCCAGGGAAGAAACTGCAGAACATCAGATGGTAGATGCAGAACACAACGCCTAACCACCCGTAGGTGAAGACGTAAACATGGGGAAAGAACAGAATTCATTCTGTTATACAGCTAAAACTCCCAAGAAATTTTAGTAATAATAATTACAGAAACTATGCCAAAAGCATGGGAGAATAGCAAGGGGGAACTTAAAGGACAGGGAGAGAGGAAAAACACTTGAAAAAACAGTGTAACTAAATAATCAGAATGACAACAAAATGGCTGCTGCCTTGAAAATAGGTAACTTAACATAATTTCATTAAAAAATTTTAAGTTACAGCCCTGATAATATTCTGTCACACATTCTTTTCCTCTCCTCCTTTTCTATCCTCCTTAGAATCACCATTTCACTAATATTTATGTGTCTGGCATCATTTAAACTGAGATTTAAAAGCACAAAGATCAGTCAGATGTTAACTGATGAAGGGCCAAACTTAGAATGATAAATGGCGCCAATTTCGGAACGTCCTTGACACTGCGCATGCGCAGTAGGGGCGAAGTGTGGAGGGCCTTTCAGGACATGTTTTCTTTAGTTTTAGATGCAAATTTTGGGGATTGGGGGGCAAAATTTGTGTTTGGCCCTATATTTTAAGAGTTAGCACCAGCTATGTCTGGGTCATTGGTACAGTATAAAAATATTTGAATTTCTTTTCAACCTACTCGCAACTGTTTACAATTGGCTGAATAAACAATAGGAGGAGGTGAATCACATAACCAATACCAACAAGAGCAGCAGAAAGAAAAGCAAGAAGGGCTGAGAACAATAGTGAAACCTGTAATGAAGATAGAGAAAAGGCACCTGAAAAGAACAAGGCTGAGCATAAGCACAAACCCGATAAAAACAAATTTAACGAGGGTGCACAACAGCCTGAGCAGCAACGAGAGGGCCTAAAGAATAAAGGTCCTCAGATTGCTGCTGTAGGTGGCGGAGATAAAAGGAGGAGAAGGTAGAAGTATTCCTCCAGTAAGCCGCATTCATAACATATACAGAATTGGCGAACGCCCAGGATGTAGAAATGGCACGAACCTCATGAGCATTAAACCAGTTCGAAACAAGATCCGAAGCAGACAAGTGGGAATATGCCAGCTTGATTGCAAGACAGATCCACCTGGAAATAGAATGGGAAGAGATAGACTGCCTCATAGGAATGAGAGACAGAAAGAATCTCTTCTGACCCCTCCTAATGAACTGAGTGCGATTAATGTAAGTCTTGATCGCACGAACAGGACAAAGAAGAGGTCTCCGACCATCAACAGTGGGGAGAGCCCGGATGCAGATGGGAGGAGGTAGTGAATCAGGAAGTTGATTCTTAGCCAGAAAAGAGCGATCAGTAGTGAAGGTGACACTGTTAGCCTCATTTCTGAAGAAAGCAGAATCAACAGATAGTGCATGAAGTTCACCGACTCGTCGAGCAGAAGCAAATGCTAGAACGAAAGCCATCTTATAGGTGAGAAAATGCATATCAGTCTCAGATAAAGGCTTGAATGCGCCCCCTCCAAACAGTGCAACACCCATGCCAAGTTCCACTTGGGTGTAAGACGCAAAACTCAAGGCCTCTTCAAAGAAAAGTGCTGAATGAGTTTGGAGAGAAAAAGATTACGACCGATGCACCGCTTTCCCACATAAGAGAAAGTATCAGACAGCATGGACCGATAGCTCTTAATCGTAATAGGCTGCAGGCCCTTGGAGTCAAAAAGGTACACCAGAAAATCAGCAATTTGAGTGATTGACAGATCATGGTAATCCACATTGTGATCTGTACACCAGTGGCAGAAAACCTTCCACTTCACAGCATAAGTCATGCCAGTGGAATGTTTCCGCAATGCAGAAATGCACTTCACTGTTCATCTCCAAAAACCTCTACATCGGAGATAAGACCTGATAAAAGACAGGCGTGAAGGAACAGGCTCGCCAGGTTGTTGTGATACTTCCTAGGATGACCCTGGGAACGAAGATCATGACATAGAAGTAGACAAATAAGCCAATCTGCCAACAGAGGCTGCAGCAGATTGATCCACACCCTCTGTGGAGACAGAGGTGCGATCAGAATGATCCTGCAACTGCAAGCATGAATCTTCGCTAATATTTGAGGAAGAATGGGTGCAGAAGGGAAGGCATAGCTGATCCAACCTGTCCAGTCCAGAGACAGAGCATCTACCGCAAATGCCAGAGGATCTGGACAAGCAGAGACAAAGGTCTCTACCTGATGATTCCAGCGAGTGGCGAAAAGGTTGACCAGAGGACGTCCCACCGCTCGCAAATCGCCTGAAACACCGACCGATGTAGCATCCATTCGGTTGGAAGGACACTGTCGCGTTGGGACAGGGAGTCTGCTAGGACGTTGAGATGCCCGGGAATGTGTCGAATGGACACCTGAGCATTTACATTCCGCACCAACAGAAGAAGATCCCGAGATAGCCGATACATGGGAATCGAATGTGTGTCTCCTTGATTCCATATGTAGACCACTACTGTCGAATTGTCCGAAAGTAGGACAATATGGTCTGACAGGTGAGGGATCCAAAGCTGAAAACTCAACAGAAGAGCAAGGGGCTCCTTCCGGTTGATATGAAGGCCCACCTGCTCGCTGTCCCACTCACCGTGAGAGGATCCAACGTCGCACCCCAGCCCTGATTGCTGGCATCCGCATTAAGGATGCGATTGGCCAAAGGAAGATCCAACGGAACACCCTGTGTCAGCCAGGGAACATCGGCCCAAGGGTGGAGGTGACAAAGCAGAGGCCAAGGAATAGGAAGTTCCAGGTCCAGCGGATCTACATTCGGATACCAATGATCCAACAGGGAGTGTTGGAGAGGTCAGACAAACAAGCGACCGAGCGGAATGAGATCTGTCACCAAACCGCAAAGGCCCAGCATCCGAAGGAAAGTCCTGGCCGAGATCAAGCAAGATTGAAGCAGGTTCCGAGTCAAGGCAGAAAGAATCTTCGCCCGAGCATTGGGGACCTACACCACATTGTGAAGAGTGTCGAAATCCATCCCCAAATGACGAAAATACTGAGAAGGAAGGAGATCCGACTTCTCGTGATTGACTCTGAAACCAAGCGACACTAGTAGGCAAAGAAACTGCTGGACATCTGACTCCAGAACAGCAGCATCATGGTGCCGTTGGAGGATGTCGTCCAGGTAGGCTGATGAAGTCACAGCCAACTGAGTATGGTGGAAAGCAAGCACATGTGACATCAGTCGGGTGAAGGCCCAAGGAGCCAGGTTCAAACCGAATGTGAGAGCTCTGAATTGACAGACTCGATCCCGAAACGAGAACTGAACGTATTTCCGTGACGCCAGATAAATAGGTACATGGAAGTAGGCATCCTTCAGGTCGATATTGGCAGCAAAGTCGCCCTGATGAACTGATTGTCGAACCGACCAGAAAGTCTCCATACTGAAATGAGGTGCTATAATGTACTCGTTCAGGATACTCAGTTCGATGACAGGATGAAATTGGCCATTTTTCTTCGGCACCAAGAAAAGTCTCGAGTAAAACCCTGGTGAAAGGGTGTTCCTGACCACTTCGATCGCCCCTATGGAGAGATGGTCAATCTCCTGCACCAGAAGGTACTGACAAAGAGAATTGGAAGAGACCCGAGTCGCGAGGGGCACGCGAGATAAACTGGGGTGCCGATGGAAGGACAGTCGCAGACCGGATTGTATGACGTTGAGGACCCAAGTGTCCGACGTTATCTCTGTCTAGCGGTCATAAAACAGCGACAACCTTCCCCCGACTAGGGGCAAATCGAGGTGATAACCTTCACTTGCGGCCTCGACCAGGCCTCCAAGAGGAGAAACCACCACCTCGGGAAGCGACAGAGTCCTGAGACTTTCCTGCCTGAGGCTGCCAGCGAGCCTGGCCACGTCGGCGCTTCTTCTGAGCAGAAGGAGCCGAAGTCGCCGACGAGGCAGACGCAGCAGGACGCTTGGTGGGCCTGGAACTACCACCACCCGCAGCAGCAGGTTGGTCCAGCTGTCGTAGCAAAAGCTGGTCCTTCGAATCACGAAGAACCTCGCCACTGACAGCTTCCATGGAACCATGGAACAACTGAGGTCCAACCAAAGAGGCAGACCTCAGAACAGCACGCTGCTCAGAAGAAAGGGATGGAGAAAGATAACTAAAAAATAGCACAAGTCACAAAAGTTTCTGACCAGTACAATGGCGGAAATAAAAGGAATTGACGTCACGGTTGTTGTGCATGTGCAAACACAAGAGGTGTGCAGAGAGAGTACCTGTAATTTCGAGCGCCGTTCTCGCTTGACCCTTTTTCGATCTCTTTCGTGCTTTTGCACTCTATTACTTTTCCAGCTTGTTTGACAAAGTTTCTTAAAAGCTTGAGTTAGTTCTGAAGTAGGGCTTGCACTTACGTTACAGCCAATTGTAAACGACTGTGAGTAGGTTGAAAAGAAACAAATTATCTCTTGTAAACCTAATGATTGTTGAAAAATTCAATGTTCGACAAATCACACATATTTTTTTATTTGGCTAAAACAGGCTTTTCAAAAGTATGATTTACTGGGATTTCCAGGTTTGATTATAAATGATAACTTCACAAGTGAATTATGCAATCAAGAATTGTGTCATGTATCTGTGCGCGCAAACAAAGACACTTTTCTGCAGGTATAATGGGGACTTCATTGGGTTTTTTTCTGCTTTGTTAACCCTTTACCTAATATGAAAAGCAGACGACACCTGCAAAAAAATTCTTGAATAACTATTATTTTCATTTTTGTCTCAAAAACATAGGTTATAACCCCTCATTGGAACAAGCTTGTTCCAATGAGGGGTCATAACCTATGTTTTAGAAACAAAAAAATAAAAAAATAAAGAAAATTAATTGGCGACTTTTGAGTATAGCGCTGTCCGTTTTTTGGCCATTACGTTAGGTAAAGGGTTAAATAATAATATAATTATCGTTAATAATGAAAAGTAATAAACAGAGTAATCACTTGACTGGACTCGCTACATGAAATAATTCATTCGGGGCGAGGGACTATATTGTAAAACACTCGTGTGCATTCGAGTTTGTACAACATCCCTCACCTCTCATGAATTATTTCATGTAACCAATCCAGTCAAGTGATTATGCTCTATTTTTTATCTAACAATGATATAGATTTTGGCCTGAAAACCACGAGAAAGGTACGTATCACATAATGTTCTGATTCCGTATCATATGGACGACTCATTCTGATTCCGTATCATATTGACGACTCATTTCCGGTAGCGTTACAGGCTATCATAACAGGCGCATGGATACATTCTAAGTGTGTTTCAGTGATCGACCGAACATTTTGTCCCAAAAATGTTTAAAAATAATTTAACCCTTTACCTAACATGAAAAGCAGACGACATTAGCAAAAAAAAATTCTTGAATATATAATTTTTTTCATTTTTTGTCTCAAAAACATAGGTTATAACCACTCATTGGAACAAGCTCGATGAGCTCGTTCCAACGAGGGGTCCTGACCTATGTTTTGGAGACAAAAAATGAAAAAATAATGAAAATTAACTGGCGATTTTTGAGAATAGCGTTGGCCGGTTTTGGCCATTACGTTGGGTAAAAGGGTTAAGATTTAATCTGTTTATGTGACAGAATTGTTAGATAAATGAATTATCATGATAATGTGCATGTCCTGTGATTTGCATCAGATTCTCGGTGGTGTCCAAAAATGGGATCACAACTCGCCGGCAAAGCCAGCTCGTTGAGATCCCATCCTGGACATCACCTCAAATCTGATACAAATCACAGGACATTCACATTATCATGATAATCTGTATTTATCACATATTTGTTCAAAATGCTATTTCTACTAATCTTTATAACTTACATTCTTTTCAATATCTCTCTACCATTGGAGTCTGTATAATATGTAGCATTTGTTGCAAATCCAGTTTCAAACAAAGATATCACTTCCTTTCCAAGTCTATCGCTAAAAGTAATATGAAACAAATACCTCTCAATTCTTTTGCATATATATAAATGAATAAAAACTCTTTACACAACCAGTCACGGTTTTAAATGTTTAAAATCAACAGCAGTCTACAGTCTGTACAAAAATCCAATGTAAACAGGGGTGCTTACTGGGCCATAGAAATATCATCGTGAATAGGCCCAATGGGGCACAATCTCATTGTCCGGACTGCCATTTTTGATTTGCAAAAAACTGATCCAAAGATAACTTCATTTTTTAATTTGCATTTCTTTTAACTGTATACCTAACATGAAAAGCAGATGACACTTGCAAAACAAAATTCTTGAATAACTAATTTTTTTTCATTTTTTCTCAAAAACATAGGTTACGGCCACTCTTTGGAACGAGCTCAACGAGCTCGTTCCAAAGAGAGGTCATAACTAATGTTTTTGAGTCAAAAAAATGAAAAAATCCAGCAAGAGGATCACAGATCCAGAAGTCGAGTTTTAACATTAAATTCTGAAGAAACAAGTGTTTGACCACTGAGGTGGCATTAGTCCTCTACGGTGCTTTTGTGACATAAGGTGTTTTTGTCACAGAAGACACTAGAGTATATAAGCATCTTGGATTTTGAAAAAAAAATACTGAGCGTGCATAATCCCCTCACAACCCTTTATCCATGTACCACATATGAAAGGTGTAGCTTGAACCATGTTGGAGGGAGGGGTGGTAACATAAAATAGAGAAAAAAGCTTAAAAAACACAACAAAAATGGCCGCCATTCTGCCATCTTAGATTTTGAAAAATAAATATTGACTGTGCATCATCCCCTCAGAACCATTTATCCATGTACCAAATATGAAAGGTGTAGCTTGAAGTATGTTGGAGGGAGAGGTGGTAACATAAAAACAGACAGACAGACAGACAGACAGACAGACAGACAGACAGACAGATGTTAGATTTTGAAAAAAAATATTGAGCGTGCATAATCCCCTCACAATCCCTTTATCCATGTACCATATATGAAAAGTGTAGATTGAACCATGTTGGAGGGACCAGTGGTAACATAAAATAGAGAAAAAAGCTTAAAAAACACAACAGAAATGGTTGCCATGGCACCATCTTGAATTTTGAAAAAATAACATTGAACGTACAACATCCTATTACAACCCTCTATCGAAGTGCCAGATATAAAAACTGTAGCTTGAACCATGTTGGAGTGAGGGGTGGTAACACAAAATAGAGAAAAAAGCTTTAAAAAACACAACAAAAATGGCTGCCATCTTGGATTTTGAAGAAAAAATATTGAACGTGCATCATCCCTTCCCAACCCTCTATCTATGTGCCAAGTATGTAAAGTGTAGCTTGAACCATGTTGGTTGGAAGGGTGCCAACATGAAAATAGAGAATCTTGGATTTTTAAAAAAAAATTTTGAGCGTGCATCATCCCCTCAGAACCATTTATCCATGTACCAAATAGCTTGAACCATGTTAGAGTGAGGGGTGGTAACACAAAATAGAGAAAAAAGCTTTAAAAAACACAACAAAAATGGACACCATGCCGCCATCTTGGATTTTGAAGAAAAAATATTGAACGTACATCATCCCCTCCCAACCCTCTATCTATGTGCCAAATATGCAAAGTGTAGCTTGAACCATGTTGGTGGGAGGAGTGGTAACATGAAAATAGAGAATCTTGGATTTTGAAAAAAAAATTTTGAGCGTGCATCATCCCCTCAGAACCATTTATCCATGTACCAAATATGAAAGGTGTAGCTTAAAGCATGTTGGAGGGAGAGGTGGTAACATAAAAAACAGACATACAGACAGATGGACAGGCAGACGGACAGACAGACGGACAGAGTGCAATCCTATAGTCCCCTTACAGTTCCCGTAGGGGACTAATAAGCCATTTGTGACCTTGACCTTGGGGCACGAGACTCTGAAATCGATAGGTGTCTTCCTTTCCTAAAGGGTAACCTCTGGTGTAAGTTTGGTAAATGTGCGTCAAATAGAACTATAGTTATTGCCCAGGAACCAATTTGTCACAAAATATTCTATTGATAGTAATAGTGACCTTGACCTTGGGGCCTCAGACTCCGAAAGCGATAGGTGTCTTTCCTTCCTATAGGGTAACCTGTGGTATAAGTTTGGTGAAGATACACAGAATAGAACTTAAGTTATTGCCCGGAAACCAATTTGTCACAAAATATTCTATTTATAGTAACAGTGACCTTGTCCTTGGAGTCTCAGACTCCAAAATCAATAGGTGTCTTCCCTTCCTATAGGGTAACCTCTGGTATAAGTTTTGTAAAGGTGCGTCAAATAGAACTAAAGTTTTTGCCCGGAAACCAATTTGTCACAAAATATTCTATTTATAGTAACAGTGACCTTGTCCTTGGGGCGCGAGACTCTGAAATCGATAGGTGTCTTCCTTTCCTATAGGGTAACCTCTGGTATAATTTTGGTAAAGGTGCATCAAACAGAACTAAAGTTATTGCCCGGAAACCAATTGTTTACGCCCATCGCCTGCCGCCACTTCATCAAACTGTAAGTCGAGTTTGACTTTGTCAAAACTCGACTAAAAATAATGAATTGGCGATTTTTGTGAATAGCGCTGGCCGGGTTTTGGCCGTTATGTTGGGTAAATGGTTAATCTGCATTTCTTCCTTTGAATGATACTTAACATGACTTAGGCAAATCTTGTATAGTCCAGCATCTGAAGTCTTGAGAATTGAAAGTTTAAACACTTTACCTAACATGAAAAGTAGATGACCCTTGCAAACAAAATTCTTGAATAACTAATTTTTTCCATTTTTTTGTCTCAAAAACATAGGTTATGACTCTTCATTGTAACAAGCTCAATGAGCTTGTGTTGAGCTTGTTCCAAAGTGAGGTGATAACCTATGTTTTTGAGACCAAAAATGAAAAATAATGAAAGTTAAAAAATTTATAGTAATTTATATATTCTTTATACTTACCAATGACCCAGACATAGCTGGTGCTAATTCTCAAAATCTAGGGCCAAACACAAATTTTGCCCCCCAATCCCCAAAATTTGCATCTAAAACCGAAAAAATCATGTCCTAAATAGTCCTCCATACTTTTCCACCACTGCGCATGTGCAGTGTCAAGGAGGTCTCGAAATTGGCGCCAATTATCATTCTTACAAGCAGTGCCTGGTCAGCGCTATGTACTCAGCGGGGAGGTATGAGTTCCCAACTCCTGTGAGGGCCATCCCTGTCTGGGTCATTGGTAAGTATAAAAAATATATAAATTACTATAAATTTTTTAACATTTTTATACTGTACCAATGACCCAGACATAGCTGAATAGTAAAAAGGCTGGAGGGCCTAGGACATAGAGGAAAATCCAATAAGCTCAACTATATATAATAGAGTTATCCCCTCGAGGAGAAAAGCAGTATTAGGCTTTACATGCATCTTTCTTATTTATGATAAATTAGAAAGACACAACACCCTCCATAATTGAGCATAATAACATTCATGTTCTCTATTAACATCTAGTATAACTCCTTATACTAATCATTTTTAAAGTAAGCCAATAAATAAAGTCAGTCCAGAGAATTGAGACTCTTTATACTCTTTAAAAGTGTCCGAGGATTGTATATGAATGCCCGTTTGACACATGACATATACAAATGCTTCACACCGAGCTCCACTTTAACAATATGACATGAATGACTTTAAACATTAACTTTACACTTTAAAACCATCCCGGTACCGACTCAGAATTACTGACTCCGGAGGAGGTATCCCCTTGCTTTTCACTATAAAGCAGGTGACCTAAGGGAACACCCTCCCCCCCCCCTTCCCCTTGCCCTGGGTCAAATAACCCAGAGCGAAGAGGGCAGCAGGACAGAGTCACTGCCGGAACAGAAAGCCTGCATAACTATAGTTGCAACTGTTTGGTGGACGACATTCTGAGCAACAGATAACAGACCTAAACAATGCAGGTCTCCAGAAATGGACTCAATATTTCTGAGATAAAAATTTGTGAATGTGGATGGCTGAGACCAATATGCAGCCTTCATTAAATCTGTAATAGCAACACTATTTGCGTAAGCCCAAGACGTAGAAAGAGCTCTTACTTCATGAGCTGAAATCTTAAGTACAGACTGCTGAGATGAAGATAGATTATCATAAGCAGTACGGAAGACAGAAGAGCCTTAATAACAATAGGTTCCGGATATGTATTAGGAGCCTGATTCTTAGCCAAAAATCCAACATTAGTAGTAAAGGTAATAGTGTTCCCAACACTACGATAGTGAGAATCGTCCACAGATAGTGCATGAAGCTCACTGACTCTTCTAGCGGAAGAGAAAGCTAAGAGAAATGCTGTCTTATAAGATAAGAATTTGAAGTCCACTGTCTCAAGAGGCTCAAATGGCTTTTCTTTTAATTTAAGAAGAACCCAAGCTAAATTCCATTTAGGAATTAATCTAAGGGTTCTAGGTCTATTTATCGAGAAGTTTCTAACTAATTTAGATAAAGAGACATTAGATCCAATTTGTAAACTATCATGGTGTGCATAGGTATCAGATAACATAGACCTATAACCTTTAATAGTAACAGGCTGCAGTTTGATCTCATCAAACAAGTATACTAGAAAGTTTGCAATGTCTGGAATGGAGGGATAAAAAATATCAACAGAATGATCCTACACCAATGACAAAAGACCTTCCACTTAGCCGCATAGTTTAGCGAAGAGGAGATCCTCCTACAGTTAGAAATTGCGTCCACTGCTCGTCCTGTAAAATGCTTGCCGTGCAAGAAGGACCGCACAACGGAAATACGTGAAGGTTGAGACCTTGCGGGTTGTGATGTAGTTGACACGATTTCCCCTGCGAAAGAAGATCCTCTCGTGGAGGAAGTTTTCGCGGTAAGTCCCATAGCAGACACCTGAGTAGATTTATCCACGGTCTCTGTGGAGACAGAGATGCTACCAACAGAATTTTGCATAGAGATTGTTTTATCTTTAGCAATATCTGCTGAATCAACGGCGCTGGAGGATACGCATATCCTATCATTCCGTCCCACGAGATCGATAGAGTGTCTACTGCATATGCTCGGGGATCCGGACATGGAGACACATACGTCTGCAACTGATTGTTGAGCTGGGTCGCAAATAAGTCTATCATTGGCCGCTCCCATTGGTAGCAAATCTGATTCAATACCTGTTTGTTGAGAGTCCTTTCTGATGGCAACAAGCAACCCTTCCATGAAAGGGAGTCTGCTAATACATTCAGACGACCCGGAATATGACGGACCGAAAGTAGAACTTGGTGTTCTAGAACAAACAGAAGGATTCTTTCTGTTAAATTGAATAACGGAACGGAATGAGTGCCTCCCTGGTTCCGAATATACGCTACTACTGTCGTATTGTCGGACAGGATTTGGACATGTGCTTTCTGAATAATATTCATCCAATGATGTAGTGCAAGCCAAATTGACATCATTTCCTTGATGTTTATGTGCTTGCCTAGAAACTGCAGATCCCAAAGACCCTGGCACTTCGAATCCGTTGGGATCAATGTTGCACCCCAACCTGTTTGACTGGCATCCGTCATAATCGTAAAACTCGGATCTGGCAACTGCAGTGGAACTCCCCGAGTCAACCACTGAATGTTTGCCCAAGTCTGAATCTCTTGTTTCACTTGATTTGACAAGAGAATGTCTATATCGAGCGAATGAATCTTTACACTCCAATTCTGAGTCAAGAAAATTTGGAGAGGATGAGTGCGTAACCGCCCCATTGGAATGAGATCCGCAGCGGCTCCGCACAGACCTATCAGTCTCATGAACTCTCTCGCTGTGACTTTGTCTGAGTGAAGACAATAGCGAGCGTAACAACTGATTAATTTCGCTCTGGTTAATGGCAGACGAACGAGATTGTTGTGCGTCTCGAAGCTCATTCCCAGATGAGTGAATGACTTGGACGCCACCAGATCCGACTTCTCCTCGTTTATTATAAAACCGAGACGTCGGAGCAATAGAAGCAGATTCTGCACATCGTTCTGAAGCGTTAACTCATTGCCGTACCTCTGAAGAATGTCGTCCAGGTAGGCCGACGTTACTGCAGACGAATGTTCATTATTCGAGTGAAAGCCCAGGGCGCTAGGTTCAAATCGAAGCACATCGCTCGGAACTGATATACAACTCCTAGGACTGCGAAGCGTAGATACTCTCTGAATGTCGGATGTACCATGACCTGAAAGTACGTATCCTTGAGAACTATGCTTGTAGCATAGTCGTTCACCCGAATACTCGCTCTGACTGATCGAATTGTCTCCATATAGAACTTCGGAGCGACGATCAACTTGTTTATCCAGCTCAGATCTATGACTGGATGGAACGAGTCGTCTGGTTTCGGAACCAGAAACAGATGGCTGTAGGAACCCGGTGATTCCTGGTCTTCTACGACCTCTACCGCGTTCTTCTTCAGAAGAGACTGTACTTCTGATAAAAGAGCATCCCTTTTCTGCGGATTTGACGGAAGCTGAATCCATTTTGGACTTCGAGTTAATGGAGGCTTTCGTTTGAAGGATATTCTTAGTCCTTCCAAAATTACCCCTTGAACCCCGGGGTCGTCCGTAATTGTCGCCCAATCGTTTATAAAACTCGATAATCTTCCGCCTACCGGAACACGATAGAGGTTCAAACCATCACCTCCTGGACCTGCAAGGCTTGCGGAAGGAGAAACTACGTCCTCCAAGACCCGCACCTCGCCCCTTCGACCTAGGGACGTCTGACCGGTTATCTCGGCCAGAATAACGTCCCCCACGTGAGTCGCTGCCTAGACGGTCTCTAGAATAAGACTTAGAGGACGCATAGGAACCTCTATAGGAACTTCTCTTGGGCGTACTTGTCCCAGAAGTGCCTGTCTTACTTTTTTCTGCTGTTTCCGACTTTTTGGAAGTGGATTTGAATAGCAGAGAATCCGAAGCTTTCTTAGTTATCTTATCATAGATTGCTGAAAGCTTGCCGTCGAAGAGAAGCTCTCCGGAGACCGAAGCAACTCTGAGAGAGTTCTTCACCTTACCATCCACGCGCGTGGATGTAGCTAGGGCTGTGTCACGTCTAACCAACTCCAGGTTTGCCACTGAAAAGGCGGAGTTATACGTGGAATAAGCTACTGCCCTTGAAAGAAGTCTTAATGAGGATTGTACGTCCTGGAGTTCTTTCCCTTGAAGACGTAATGATAATGCCTTAGTAAGGTGATCTGCGTATGATAAAGCGTCTAAGTTAACTCTGTTAGACATTATTGTCATTTCCGACGTCGTAGTTGGAATTGACATAGACGACGGTATAGACAATTCCAAGTCTTCAGCCTCGTCGTCTAGGCGCAGAGGAACTCTCGGTATGCCCTGTCCTGCTGTTTCGAATTTATTCCTTGAATTGATGAAAGGCAGATTTAGAGCATTTGCGGACAAGAAACCAGACTTGCCCGTTTTGGTAGCAAGCTTATATATAACGTCATTCAATAATTCGAATGTTCTTGTGACCTTATTGGACTGTGTCGGAAACTCAGGGATGATGTCCCTGAACCGATCAAAAAATTCTGTGTCCAATGATGCTATCAGTCTCTTATCCGGCATCGCAGCATTCTGGTCTGACGGAACAACCTCTGGAAGATAATGCCGGATAAAATCTATGGCAGCTTTATGTTGTTCCGAAAGGGAAAGCTCCAAATCCTCCGAATCTCTTTCGCCATCCTGTCGGACCCTACGAAGTTCTCGGTCGTCCGTACCTGATGCTTCAGCGGAGCGTACCGACCCAGCGTCGTCGGATAATTCCTGATCCGACAGAGATTCTGTCGTTTGCTGGGATGCTGCGATAAGTTGTGCTATTTGGTATAGCACGTTCGCCACTGAGGCCTGTGGAGTAGCAGTCTTACGTTGCTTTGCCGCTGGAAGCTCCGTGTACGTTGACTCCTGCATACTTCTTTTATGCAAACGTCCGGAGTCTACAGGCCTCGTGTCCCTGGCTACCGGATGGCGTGACCTGGTCGCCGTGGAATCCCTGATCGGCGAAGCTGGCTGGATGTCTGTGGTCACGTAGCCAAGGTGCGGTCGTGTGCGCTGCCGTGAGGATGAGGAAGCCTTATCGACAGTCTCTCTGGACTGTCTATACAACGGAGCGTCCCAAGCGGCGGACGTATGCTCCGAATGCGAAACGTTTTGTACCACAACATCTGGTCCCAGATGTTGTTGTACGAGAGAGGGACCTCTCTTGCTCGCAGCCCGGATGGACCTGGACGAGCTAGGAACCGGACTAATAGGCTTCCTCCGTTCTCTCCTCTGATCCGTCATCACTGGGTGTGCACTTTGTCTTATTATAGTGCTCGCATCACCCAAATCTCCTTCCTGGACCGCAACGGACGAATCCGGTTGCCGAGCCATTCGATGAATGGTCGCTACACCGGGCGAGCTAGCGGACGCCAATGCCGTCGATCCAACTAGGGACCTTTTAGGCAATTGACGTATTTCCATGAGCACTTTTGCCGCTAGCTCTTCATTTAACTGTGACGACGAAGGCACACTTTTGGAAGACATCACGGAAACATCACCCTGTTCTTGTTCCTCTGAAATAGAAATTGATAAACTAGAGTGACCCTGCGGAGAAAGGACCGGCATGGCCTTTTCCCCGCTAACAACATACCGTGACACACGTTTCCAATGTTTGTCATCCCAATTGACACATACTGAACAGGAGTTAGTGCAAGTACACTGACTACAATTAATACAATGATTATGAAAGTCAGAGGAAGATTTCCTCTTATTACAATTAGAACAATATCCTTTCATTGTGAAAAGAACACAAAAAGTCCTAGTACTCGCACCAACCCCTGAAAACAAAGATACATAATAACATGATCCATTAACATAGAAAAAATAATTGAAATCAAAATAAATTTTTTTAAAAATATTTTTTCAGAAAAGCCCAAGTTTCTGAAAGTAACGTTGAGCCCCAATGGATCCCAAAAAAGCCTAAGTGTGGACAAAATTTTTTAAAATATTTAAAAAAAAATTAATGCAACACTTACGTATAATAATAATGTATCTTGTTATGATTAAGCTAATACAAAGACAAGAAATCCCTCTCAACAGAAACCGTTGTCAATGTAAACAAGAAGTGTATAAACACCAGAAACATGACTCCAGGCACTGATAAACATGGCCCGAAATCAGTTACCAATAACAACACTATCTGATGCAAAACAGAGACTTCCAGGGAAGAAACTGCAGAACATCAGATGTTAGATGCAGAACACAACGCCTAAACACCCATGGGTGAGGACGTAAACATGGGGAAAAGAACAGAATTCATTCTGTTACCCAGCTAAAACTCCCAAGAAATTTTAGTAATTATATTACAAAAAATATGCCAAAAGCATGGGAGAATAGCAAGGGGGGACTTGAAGGAAAGGGAGAGAGGAAACACTGAACAAGCAGTGTAACTTTATAGCAAGAATGACAATATCAGGCCCATGCCTCGAAATTAGGCAACATAACATAATTTCGTAAAAAAAATTTAAGTTACAGCCCTGATTATTTCCTGCCCCTCATTTTCCTCTCCTCTTTCTAATTCCTCTTTAGATCCACCATTTCTCTAATATTTATGTGTCTGGCATCATTTAAACTGAGATTTACAAGCACAAATATCAGTCAGATGTGAACTGATGAAGGGCCAAACAAAGAATGATAATTGGCGCCAATTTCAAGACCTCCTTGACACTGCACAGTGGAGGAAAAGTATGGAGGACCATTTAGGACATGATTTTTTCGGTTTTAGATGCAAATTTTGGGGGTTGGGGGGCAAAATTTGTGTTTGGCCCTAGATTTTGAGAATTAGCACCAGCTATGTCTGGGTCAATGGTATTGTATGGTGATTTTTGTAAAAAGGACTGGCCGGTTTTTCCTGTTACGTTGGGTAAAGGGTTAAAGAGCAGGTAAGGACAAATATACATTATCATGACCATGTGAATGTCCTGTAATTTGTATCAGATTTGAGGCTGTGTTTACAATCGGATTGTAAGCATGATCAGATTGTAAACCCAATTTTCAGTTTAAATTGGGTTGAAATTGGTCCAAATTTTGAATTTCTGGAACTATATTTTAATGCATAATAACAATGCATATACGTGAGAGTGCTGTGTTTACCAGAAATTGAATCTGTCTGATACAGAATAGGAATGAAGGAGATGATACAAACATTTTTTCCGAGAGTTTTGGGGAGCAAATTAAGTTGATTATTAGATGAAACTGTTTACAAGAAGGCCAAACCAAAGAATGGTATAGGGCAGAAATTGAAGACACTTCCTGTACTATGTACATATGCAATATGAGGTTGTTTTCTCATGAGGAGTTCTAAGCTATGTTTCTGAAGGAAAAAATGTTTCATTATTTATTTATTTATTTTTTTTTGGGGGGGGGGGGGAGGTTAACTCTTTACCCAATGAATCGCCCACATCTGCCCAAATAATATGCAAATTCAGCAGCTGATAAAATATTATTTTTTGAACAATTTCAACAAAACCATATCATGTGACCCCTATTTGGAACGAGCTCATCTCATGTGACCCCTCTTTGGAATGAGCTCATCGAGCTTGTTCTAAAGAGGGGTCATATGATATGGTTTTGTAGAAAATTTTTGAAAAAATTTTAAAAAATGGTATTTAAAATAATAAATTTTGAAATTGTCTGTGATGGGTAAAGGGTTAACAACACTTTTGACAGCCAGGGTTACCTTGTGTCGGACAGTTTTACGGGTGGAGGAAGCCGGAGTACCCGGAGAGAACTACTGAGCAACTGTCAGACTCCCCAACATACTAATTTCACACAAGCAGGGGGTTAGCATTGGCTGAAGATAAGTGCACCATCGACATGCAGGACGTCTTAGTACACAACACCACCATGCCCCTTGTGGGCAATTGGGATGAAGTGTTTTGCCCAAGGACACAGCATGGTTGATGCAGGTGGGATTTGAACTGAGGACCTCTCGGCTTACAGCCTGCATCTCGACCTACTGAACCACCGCTCTCCCAAAATGATTCATTGCAAGTGATTCTTCTAGTTATATGCCAGTTATTATTTGTTTATTTATTGGTGTTTAAGTTCACATACTTATGCACAATGGCTAATCGTGACTATGACAGTTATACAGGTGGAAGAAGCCAGAGTACCCGGGAGAGAATCACTGAGCATTGAGAATCACTGAGCATTGACGAGCAACTGTCAGCTCCTCAACATCCTAACTCTGTTGAAGCACCACTCAAGCAGGGTTACAGCGGTTAAGAAATGTGCACTATCGACGTGCAGTATGCCTTTGTACACAACGTCATCATGCCCCCATGTAGGCAACCTGGATAAAGTGCTTTCCCAAAGACACAACACAGGTCGTCCCGGATAGGGATAGATACTAGTTAGATGAGGGGTTAAGTAGAGAGCGAAAAAAAGTCTGTCACTTACTCAACATCTATTGGACCAACAGTCCACTCAAACTCTGCATGTTGCTCTCCTTCATATAATCTGACGACCTGTGTAGCCCAAGGTGTAAATGTCTGGTGAACTTCTTGTACATACTGCCCCTGTAATTATACATTTTTTAAATATCAATTGTCATTTGTAATTTGACAGATGTATTCCTTTTTTTGTAAACTTCAGTATCACAATGGAATATTTCGAAAAAATTCAAATAAAATCTTTCAATTTGTTTATTATTCAAAGAGCACATCAGTCTTTTCCATTTATGAATAGGATTCACACAAAATTCTTCACACGTTATTTCAAGCTCAACACACGCAATATGACACTATTTTGTTACATGAAACACAGACCTTCCACTTGAAACAGTGACCTTGTTTGGCCATAACTGAGAACTTTAAACGTGCAAAGATCTGAGGAATTTTTATCCATTTTTCTTACTCTTTGACAGCCTACATCCTGTTGCTTTCCAGTTGTTTCTAGACATGTCATGGCTGCCTGTATAGGCAGCCATGACATATCTAGAAAACAAATGTCAAGGTACTTGGAATGTAATTTGCAACTTTACCCAGAGACTAAAACTTGGGGCACTTGTTCTGTTGCAGTAAAAAGTCTTCAAATTCAAAATTGGGCTTTTTACCATTTACCCAAAGAATCAGCCACATCCGCCTGCGTAATATGCAAATTCAGCAGCTAAAAAAAATATTATTTTTCCAAAAATTTCAACAAAACCATATCATGTGACCCCCCTCTTTGGAACGAGCTTGTTCCAATGAGGGGTCACAAAATATGGTTTTGTTGAAATTTTTTTAAAATTTTAAAAATTTATATTTAAAATGATAGATTTTGATATCGTCTGCATTGGGTAAAGGGTCAAGAGGTCAAAAGGTAAAAATGGCACCAAAAGAATTCACAACAAAAACAGTGAACAGTTATGAAGATAATTTGCATATTGTTAGAAGTTACGGTAACTTCTGAAATTACGACTTAAGTATCTTTCTTTCTTGTTGGTTCGGCAATAAAATTATACAGTATTATCAACCCAACAGAATGATGGGCAAAGTTACATTTATTTATTTATTGATGTTTAAGGCCACATATTTCTGCACAATGGCTAATTGTGACTGCAACATCGATATAAAGTCAAGTCCAGCCAATCGTTTACACTCATATTGCCCATTTCAGAGGACTCTCACCACAGCTTATGACCCTCATTGGAATAAGCATTTCTAGATTGAACCAATGAGGGTTTATAACCCATATCTTTAAGCAAGAAATTTTTTTTTTTTTGTTATTCAAGAAAAAAATTTACAAGTGTTGTCCTCACTTCATGTTCGGTAATGGTTTAACCATTTCAGTACAGGGCTCGATTTTCTACTTGATATTACCCAAACTTATTCCTGGCATCTTTTCCCTTCAACTGATGATAAACTAGCATGTGACATATTGCCAGAGAGGATTAAATGTGTTTGGTCAAAAGATACAACAATTAGAGGATAATTGAGTTATATATTTATTGGTGTTTGAGATCACATACTTTTGTACAATGGCTAATCGTGACCGCCAAGCCAGAAATAAGCAGACAGTCATCTGCAAAATGAGGTCCCCAGAGGGTCAATTTAGTGATGCTAGCCTGCGCAGCAGGGTAGCATCATTAAATTTACCCTCTGTTAACCTGAATCTGAATCAGGGTCTCAAAACTAAACAGAAAGAGGTTCCCAGAGAATAAACTGGACCACGTATGGGATAGCATCATCAAATTCACCCTCTCTGGACCTCTTCTGCAAATGTCAGACTGCTTATTTTCAGGCCTGGTGACTGCAACATCAATATGAAGTCAAGTCCTGCCAACCGTTTAAACCCATGTTGCCCATTTTAGAGGACTTCCACCTCAGACATTGGTTACCAGGTCGTATTTTACCAGTGAAACACAGCTTATTTACCACAATAAACAAGCACTGCCTGACTTCCCAGGGGTTATCATGGGGAACCAAGTTACATTACTGGTCCAAATTTGATCACCAGGGTGTAAATACTCATCTCTGCTAATATGTATATAATTTCCACGCAAATAACGTACAATTTTAGACTTCTGATGAGGAAAATGCATGGTTTTATCAACCCAAGAAAAATTATCAAGTGGGAACATATTTTACACACAAAATTCTGAAGAAAACAAGAGTCCATCTGGGCTTTGAATAATATGCTTATAAAAGTAAAATTTGAAAAACTCAACTCCCTGCACACTGATGTCGAAATATCTAAAGTTCAGGGTGCAAATATTTCCCATAATGCAACTAGAAATTTAACCAATTCAATCTTGTTTGACAGAGCTCAATCTGAGGTAATAATGTCGAACAGACATTAATATAGCACTTAAGCTACATTTTCTGTCAATAAAGCCATATACCAAATACAAATGAGATATCACAAGTTTAGAAGTTATCATCTGAAAACAAAAAGTGACTGGTCGGATGGATGGACAACTCCATATCAGAGTGCACACAGGTTACACAGGCATATAAAAATAATGTTTGCAGAAAAAAAACCCAATATCAGGGTTAAATTTACTCTCGTCTGACACAACCACTTGGGACAAAAAAATGAACCGATTGATTCCTTTTGAAAATAGGTGAAAATGACGTGAGAAACTTCACATCACAACATTTTAACCTCGTTTGTAAAAAGACTGTTAACAATCTTTTTTTTTTGGATCAAATATTTTGGGAAATATACAGCCAACTTAGCTTCTTATGCAGAATCATGTGACCTTATTTCAGCCAACTGGGAATCTGGAATATTTGAATTAGAACAGGCCTGTCATGATTAATCAAGAAGTGGACTAATCGTCAGAAACGTCCATAATCAACTACAATTTTAAAGTCGATGATTATGGATTTTCATCCCTCCTTTACTGATGAATTATCAGTTATTAGACTTCTCCCCATCATGCTCCTAAAAAGTGCCAGAGGCTATAGAGTATCAAACTACACTGTAATGGACATGTGAAAGAAGTATAAAGGTACAACACATGACATCAAGTGTGGCATTCTAGAAAGACTCCTCCCCATCATGCTCCTAAAAGGTGCCAGAGGCTGTAGAGTATCAAACTACACTGTAATGGACATGTGAAAGAAGTATAAAGGTACAACACATGGTGTGGCATTCTAGAAAGTATACGAGTACAAATAATCGCCCTTCTCAGTTTTCGAAGGAGTACAGGGTTCCTGCACTAAATTGAGAAGTGAATTCCAGGAGTTTCCAGGAGGTTCAGATCAATTTTTCAAGGAGTTTCCAGGAGTCAGCTAGGTGAAATTCAAGGGTTTTCAAGGAGTATAAAGCGACCATGTGTTGGGAAGAAGGAAAAATGTTAGGAGTTGAATTAATCCAGAGAGCAACAGACTCGATTTTCAAAAAATTCCAGGAGTTTCCAAAGGTGCTTCAAAATTCAAGGAGCTTCCAGGTCCTTGGGAGGGGGTTTTGAAATTCAAGGACTTTCAAGGAATTCAAGGAGGTGCAGGAACCCTGGAGTACAATTGCCTTCTAAAATCTTAATGTGGCTATTATTGGGCACTTGACCACCTCAGGTCCAAACCTGAGCCTAGGCTCAGGTTTGGGCCTGAGATGATCAAGAGTCTGAATTTTCCCCTGAGAGCAGGAGGCGTGCAGCATAGCATGTCAAAAGAATGTCCGGCCAAAGTAACTAACGACCAAAAATATTGATTTCTGTATAGTTGTTCCTAGAGGTCACAGAGTATGATTAACCCTTTACCCAACGGATCAACCACATCCGTCTGCATAATATGCCAATTCAGCAGTTGAAAAAATATTATTTTTAAAACAATTTGAACAAAACCATATCATGTGACCCCTCATTGGAACGAGCTCGTTCCGGCGAGGGGTCACATGATATGGTTTTGTTCAAATACCGTCTGCGTTGGGTAAAGGGGTAAAGCCAACTTTAAGCGATTATTCTTCTTCAACAGTCGATCATGAAATTTCACAATCATGTCAGCCCTATTTTAGAAACAGAAGCAGATCATATAATTGGTGAAGCACCAAATAAGTTAGAGCATTATGCATGAGATAATTTTATTCTACACTCTCTACAGCATGACTGCCTTGTACTGGTGTGCAGTATTTCCACAGACGCAATATTATTAGATTCCAAACACTAATTATAGGAATAATCATCAAAAATTTATTTAAATAATGAAGCATCGGGTACAGCCCGGTGCTTCACTAATTAAGATATTGCCGATGATGATTTTTATTACCTGGTAAACACATGCGTTGGCATCACTGCCCATGTGTGGATTATGACCAGTCCACGGCGATTGTTCTGTGCATCTTAGTAAAGATTATAAAGAAAGTTGTCTGATTTTGCTACTTTAATTTTTATCTTACCTTAATAAAATAGGATTTGGTTTGTAAGCTATTGGATACTAATTCATGAGCTTTGGTTGAGTTTGGTCTAAAAATATAAGCGCCTGATGTTTGGTACCCACCGCTACCATTACGAATATAAGCATCATAGAAATAGAATCCCTGCTTCATGGGAACTGTTATGTCACTGTTCAGGTTCTTCATTTCTGTTAGACTTCCTGATTTTCCATCAAATGTCAACTGCAAAAACTGCCAAGAGAAGAAAATAATAAAACTAGACTAATGCCAAGGATGGCTATGCCTTTGTATCCCATCGTCATAGATACCCATCCTCAATTCACCCACCACTCAATCTCACCACGAGAGCACGTCCACAAAATGTATCCATAGTCAGGCTTGGCATTCTTAAAAATGCAGGAGGGCTAAAAACTGCTCTCCTCACATGGCCTAGGGGAGCGATTAGCTCTCCTCAAGCTTACAAAAGCTAAAAGTTGCAAAATGAAGTGGTACTATTAATGAATTTTGCCTAGTGGGCTTTGTACATACATTTTATTTGGTGCTGCTGACTAGGTGGTCTCTGTGAGACGGCTACATTGCCCCTCCCCACACCTCTGGGCCTTGGTAAGGTTGGGGGTGTGGAAGGGGCAATATGGCCATATTGCAGAGACCACTAACATAGCAGAGAAATGAAAACATGTGGGTTTTAGGACTAGGCTGTTGTGGTAATCATTATTTTCTAAGGCCAGGAGGGCTATTTTTCGCCCTCCTAAATCTTTTTAAGGCGAGCCGTAGGCGAGCGAATAAATCGTTCTTCTGAAAATGCCAGGCCTGCATAGTACACTAATGCCCATGCTTTACCATAAATCTTTATGAAGGCAAACTTTAGGTGTAAAAACAATAAAAGTTAAAAAATTTATAGTAATTTATATATTTTTTATACTTACCAATGACCCAGACATAGCTGGTGCTAACTCTTAAAATATAGGGCCAAACACAAATTTTGCCCCCCAATCCCCAAAATTTGCATCTAAAACCAAAGAAAACATGTCCTGAATGGCCCTCCACACTTCACCTCTACTGCGCATGCGCAGTGTCAAGGACGTTCCGAAATTGGCGCCATTAATCATTCTAATAACCAGTGCCTGGTAAGCGCTATGTACTCAGCGGGGAGGTAAGAGTTCCCAACTCCTGGGAGGGCCATCCCCTTCTGGGTCATTGGTAAGTATAAAAAATATATAAATTACTATAAATTTTTTAACATTTTTATACTGTACCAATGACCCAGACATAGCTGAATAGTAAAAAGGCTGGAGGGCCAAGGACATAGAGCAAGATGGAATACGCTCAATAATATAAAATAGAGTCATCCCCTCTAGGGAAAAAGAAGTATTAGGCCTTACATGTATCTTTCTTATTTATGATAAATTAGAAAGATACAACACCTTCCAAAATTGAGCATCATACATCCATGTACTCTATTAATATCCAGTATAATCCTTATACTAATAATTTTTAAAGTAAGCCAATAAATAAAGTAAGTCTAGAGAATAGAGACTCTTTATACTCCTTAAAAGTGTCTGAGGATTGCATAATCATGTCCGTTGACACATGCTATATTCAAAAGCTATACTTTAAAAACTAAGACTTGAATGAATTTTTAAAACATAAACTTCTCACTAAACAACCATCCCAATAACAGCTCAGAATTACTAACTCCGGAGGAGGTATCCCCTTGTTTTCATAGTAAAACAGGTGACCCAAGGGAACACCCTCCCCCCCCCCCCCCCCCCCTTTTTCTTGCCCTGGGTCAAATAGCTCAGAGCGAAGAGGGCAGCAGAACGGAGTCACTGCCGAAACAGACAGCCTACCTAGCTATAGTAGCAACTGTTAAGTGAATGACATTCTGAGCAGTAGATAATAGACCTAACAATAGAGGCCTCTAGAAATGGACTCAATATTTCTGAGAAAAAAAAATTCATGAATGTGGATGGCTGAGCGCAATGAGCAGCCTTCAAAAATCTATAATAGCGACACTATTAATGTAAGCCCAAGATGTAGAAGAACTCTTACTTCATGAGCCGAAATCTCAAACACAACTGCTGAGTCAAAGATATACCATAAGCAGTATCGATAGTTAATTGAATCCATTAGCAATAGAATGGAGCGCAACGTCCTTCTAATAGGCATCAAAGACATTAGAAGTTTACGCCCGTAGTAATAAACAGATATCTGTTTATAAATACATAAACTCTAACCGGACAGAGTAAAGGCCTATGCCCGTACGAAGACGGAAGGACCTTAATAACAAAAGGATCCGGATATTAGGAGCCTAACTCTTATGCAAAAATCAACCTAAATAGTAAAGGAAGTAGTGATTCCGAAACTACGAAAGTGAAAATCATCCACTGAGTGTGCATGAAACTCACTGACTCTTCAGTAAAAGAGAAGCCAACAGAATTACTGTCTAAAAGGTCAGAATTTGAAAACTACTGTTTCCAGAGGCTCAAATGATTACTTAGCTAAATAAGAACCGAAGTTAAATTCCATATAGGAATTTAATCTAATGATTCTAAGTCTATTTATCGAAAAGTTACTAACTGACTTAGATAAAGAGACATAAGACTCAATTGTAAACTATCATAGAGTGCATAGGTATGAGGTAACATAAACCTATAACCTTAATAATAACAGGCTGCAGTAGATCTTGTCAAACAAGTATACTAAAAAGTTGCAATGAGTAGTATGGAGGGATCAACAATATGAACATAGTGATCCCTACACCAACGACGGAAGAGCCTCCACTTTAGCCGCATAGAATAGCGAAGAAGAGGATCTCCTATAGTAAGAAATCGCGTCCAAAGCTCGTCCAGTACAATGCTTACAATGCAATAAGGACCACACAATGGAATACGTGAAGGTTGCGACCTTGCGGGTTGTGATAAAGATGACACGATTTTACCCAGCGAAAAAAGATCCTCTCATTGAGGAAGATTTCGCGTTAAGTCCCACAGTAGACATCAGAGTAAATTTACCCACGGTCTCCGTGAAGACAGAGATGCTATCAACAGAAATGTATTGTGGTTGTTTATCTTAGCAATACCTGCTGAAACAACAGCGCCAGAGGATACGCATATCCTATCATTCCGTCCTATTAGATCAATAGAGCGTTAACAACATTAGCTCAGAGATCCGGACAAGCAAACACATACGTCTGCAATTGATTAGCAAGCTGTGTCGTAAATAAATTATCATTGGGCGCTCCCATTGATAGCAAATCTGATTGAATACTTGTTTGTTGAGAGTCCATTCTGACGGCAACAAGCGACCCATAAGTGAACAGGAGTCCGGTAAAACAATCAGACGACCCGGAATATGAAGGACCGAAACAGAACTTGGTGTACTATAACAAACAGAAGGATTCTTTCCATTAAATTGAATAACGGAAACGAATGAGTGCCTCCCTGGTTCCGGAGATACGCCACTACTGTCGAATTAACGGACAGGATTTGGACATGCGTTTCTGAATAATGTTCATCCAATGACATAAAGCAAGCCTAAAAAACATTATTCCGCAGTAGATAAGTGCTTGCTTAGAGACTGCAGAACCCAAAGACCCTGGCACTTCGAATCCGTTGGGATCAATATTATATCCCAACCTGTTTGACTGGCAACCGTCATAATTATAACACTCGGATCCGGCAACTGCAGTGGCACTCTCTGAGTCAACCACCGAATGTTTGCCCCAGTCTGAATCTCTTGTAACACTAGATAGACAAGAGAACGTGTAAATCAAGCAATTCATGGATTGCTGAAAAGTTGCCGTCGAAGAGAAGCTTCTCCGAGAACGAAGCGACTCTGAGAGAGTTCTTCACCTTACTATCCACGCGCGTGGATGTAGCTAGGGCTGCGTCACGTCTAACCAACTCCAATCAGCCACTGAAGGGCAGAGTTATACGTGAACAAACTACTGCCCTCAAAAGAAATCACATTGAGGATAATATCCCGCAATTCTTTTCTTGAAGACGTAATGATAACGCCTCAGTAAGGTGGATTACGTATGATAAAGCGTCTAAGTTAAGTCTACTAGACATCATTGTCGTTTCCAACATTGTGGTTGGAAAAGACATAGATGGCGAAAAAGAATATTTCCAGTCTTTAACCACGCCGTCAAGACGCATATGAACTCTCGGTATGCCGTGCTCTGCCAAAATAAATTATTCGTATAAATGATAAAAAGGCAGAAATGAGCATTGCAGACAAGAAACTAAATAATGCTTGGTAGCAGGCTTATATGCATATATAGCGTCGATAAATAATACACATGTTCTAATGACATTATTGGACTGTGTCGGTAAGTCAGGGACAATGTCCCTGAACCGATCCAAAAATCCGTGTCCAATGACGCTATAAGTCTCTTATCCAACATCGCAGCAATGTAGTCCGAAATAACAATCACTGGAAGATAATGCCAGAAGATATGAATGGCAGCTTCCGATGCTACGAAAGGGAAAACTCGAAATCTTTCGAATCCCTTTCGCCATCCTGTCGGACCCTATAAAGCGTTCGGTCGTCCGTACCTGATGCAACCGCGGACCGCACCGACCCAGCGCCGTCAGATAATTCCTGATTCGACTAAGAAACTGTCGATTGTTGGGATGCTGCGAAAAAACTGTGCTAACTCGGATAGCACGTCCGTCACTGAGGCCTGTGGAGAAGCGGTCCTACAATGCATTGCCGCTGGAAGCTCCGTGATCGTTACCCCGTGCATACTACTAATATGAGAGCGAACGGAGTGTATAGGCCTCGTGTCCCTTGGCTACCGGATGACGTGACCTATTCGCCGTGGAATCACAGAATGACGAAACTGATCGGATACTCGAGGTCACGTAGCCAACGTGCGGTCGTGTGCCCTGCTGTGAGGATGAGGAAGCATTATCGACAGTCTCTCGGACTGTCAATATAACGGAGCGTCCCGACCGACAGACATATGCTCCGAATGTAAAATATCTGAACCACAACATGCGGTCCCCTATGTTGTTGGACGAGAGAGGGACCTCTCTCGATCACAGCCCGGATGGACCTGGACAAGCCAGGAACCGGACTAACAGGCTTCCTCCGATCTGTCCTCAATCCGCCGTCACTGGGTGAGTACTAAAGTAATTATAGTGCTCGCATCACCCAAATCTCCTTCCTAGACCGCAACGGACGAACCTGGCAGCCGAAGCATTCAATGAATGTACGCTACACCGGGTGAGCTAGCGAATGTCACTCCGTCGATCCTACAAGGGACCTCTTAGGCGATAGACATATTCCATGAGCACTTATTGCCGCAAGCTCTTCATTAACTATGACGAGCGAGGCACACTTTTGAAAGACATCTCCGTAACTTTGCGAACAAGAAACCCAAAATGCTTGGTAATAGCAAGCATATAATAATAATATATATATAGCGTCGTTCAATAATTCGAAAGTTTGTGTGACATTATTGGACTATGTCGGAACTGAGGGACGATGTCCCTGAACCGAACCAAAAATTTCTAAGTCCACCGACGCTATCAGTTTCTTATCCGGCATCGCAGCATTCTGGTCCGACGAAAGAAGCTGTAGAAAATCAAGTCAGATGACATACACAACAGCATATGTTGTTCCGAAAGGGAAAGCTCGAAATCCTCCGAATCCCTTTCGGTATCCCGTCGGACCGGATGAAATTTTCGGATGTCCGTACCCGCTTCCGCAGAGCGTCCCGACCCAGCATCGTCGGATAAAAAATATGCGACAGATTCAGTTGATGCTGGGATGCTGCGATAAGCTGTGCTATTTAGGAAAGCACGTCCGTTCCCGAGGCCTGTGCAGTAGCGGTCTTACGATGCATTGCCGCCGGAAGCTCCGTGTACGTTGACTCCCACACACTTTCCTATGCGAACGTCCGGAGTCTGCAGGCCTCGTGTCCCTGGCTACTGGATGGTGTGACCTGGTCGCCGATAATTCTCTGACTGGCGAAGCTGACTGGATATCCGAGGTCACGTAGCCAAGAGCGGTCGTGTGCGCTACCATGAGAATGAGGAAGCCTTATTGACAGTCTACTCCGGACTGACTTGATGTCGGAGCGTCCCGAGCGACGGACGTATGCTCCGAATGCGAAACATTTTGTACCACAACATCTGGGGCCAGATGTTTTTGTACGAGAGAGGGGCCTCTCTCGCTCGCCGTCCGGATGGACCAGAACGAGCTTTGAACCGGACTAAAAGGCTTCCTCCGTTCTCCCTCTGATCCGCCATCACTGGGTGTGCATTTGGTTGATTTATAGTGCTCGCATCACCCCAAAATTCCTTCTAGACCGCAACGCACGAACCCGGCTGCCGAACCATTCGATGAATGGATGCTACACCGGGCGAGCTAGCGGACGTCAAAGGCCGTCGAACCTACTAGGGTCCTCTTAGGCAATTGGCGTATTTACATGAGCACTTTTCCGCTAGCCCTTCATTAATTGTGACGACGGAGGCACACTGTTGGAAGACATCACAGATACATCACCCTAATCTTGATCGTCTGAAATAGAAATTGATAAAGTAGAGTGACCCTGCGGGGAAAGGACCGGAGAGTCCAATTCCCCACTAACATACCGTGACATACGCTTCCCATGTTGTCATCGAAATCATACGATACAGAACAGGAGTTAATGCGAGTACACTGACCACATATAGAATGATTATAAAAGTCAGAGGAAGACTTCCTCTTATTACAATTGATCAAAATCCTTTCAATGTGAAAAGAAAACAAAGTCCTGGAACTCGCACCAACCCCTGGCAATCAAAATACATAATAATAATATGATCCATTAATATTGAAAAAATAATTGAAATCAAAATATTTTGAAAAATTTTTTTTTTTTCAGAATAGCCCAAGTTTCTGAAAAGTAACGTTGAGCCCCAATGGATCCCAAGCCTAAGTGTGGACAAAAATTTTAAAAATATTTTAAACAATTTATTCAACACTTACGAACAATAATAATGTATCTAGTTATGATTAAAATAACATCAAGATATTATTTTCAAGAAATCCCCCCCTCACACAGAGGGCTGTTGTAAATGTAAACAATGAGTGTAAAAACACTAAAATAAGACTCCAGGCACCCAGGCCCGGAATCAGTTACCAAAAATACACTATCTGATGCAAAACAGAGACTTCCAGGGAAGAAACTGCAGAACATCAGATGGTAGATGCAGAACACAACGCCTAACCACCCGTAGGTGAAGACGTAAACATGGGGAAAAGAACAGAATTCATTCTGTTATTCAGCTAAAACTCCCAAGAAATTTTAGTAATAATAATTACAGAAACTATGCCAAAAGCATGGGAGAATAGCAAGAGGGGACTTAAAGGAAAGGGAGAGAGGAAAACACTGAAAAATCAGTGTAACTAAATAACCAGAATGACAACAAAATGGCTGCTGCCTCGAAAATAGGTAACTTAACATAATTTCATTAAAAAATTTTAAGTTACAGCCCTGATAATATTCTGTCACACATTTTTCCTCTCCTCCTTCTCTATCCTCCTTAGAATCACCATTTCACTAATATTTATGTGTCTGGCATCATTTAAACTGAGATTTACAAGCACAAAGATCAGTCAGATGTTAACTGATGAAGGGCCAAACTTAGAATGATTAATGGCGCCAATTTCGGAACGTCCTTGACACTGCGCATGCGCAGTAGAGATGAAGTGTGGAGGGCCATTCAGGACATGTTTTCTTTGGTTTTAGATGCAAATTTTGGGGATTGGGGGGCAAAATTTGTGTTTGGCCCTACATTTTAAAAGTTAGCACCAGCTATGTCTGGGTCATTGGTACAGTATAAAAATATCAGATGGTAGATGCAGAACACAACGCCTAACCACCCGTAGGTGAAGACGTAAACATGGGGAAAAGAACAGAATTCATTCTGTTACTTAGCTAAAACTCCCAAGAAATTTTAGTAATAATAATTACAGAAAGTATGCCAAAAGCATGGGAGAATAGCAAGAGGGGACTTAAAGGAAAGGGAGAGAGGAAAACACTAAAAAATCAGTGTAACTAAATAACCAGAATGACAACAAAATGGCTGCTGCCTCGAAAGTTAAAAAATTTATAGTAATTTCTATATTTTTTATACTTACCAATGACCCAGACATAGCTGGTGCTAACTCTTAAAATATAGGGCCAAACACAAATTTTGCCCCCCAGTCCCCAAAATTTGCATCTAAAACCAAAGAAAACATGTCCTGAAAGGCCCTCCACCCTTCACCTCTACTGCGCATGCGCAGAGTCAAGGACGTTCCGAAATTGGCGCCATTAATCATTCTAATAACCAGTGCCTGGTAAGCGCTATGTACTCAGCGGGGAGGCAAGAGTTCCCAACTCCTGGGAGGGCCATCCCCGTCTGGGTCATTGGTAAGTATAAAAAATATAGAAATTACTATAAATTTTTTAACATTTTTATACTGTACCAATGACCCAGACATAGCTGAATAGTAAAAAGGCTGGAGGGCCAAGGACATAGAGCAAAATGGAATACGCTCAATAATATAAAATAGAGTCATCCCCTGTAGGGAAAAAGAAGTAATAGGCCTTACATGTATCTTTCTTATTTATGATAAATTAGAAAGATACAACACCTTCCAAAATTGAGCTTCATACATCCATGTACTCTATTAATATCCAATATAATCCTTATACTAATAATTTTTAAAGTAAGCCAATAAATAAAGTAAGTCTAGAGAATAGAGACTCTTATACTCCTAAAAAGTGTCTGAGGATTGCATAATCATGTCTGTTGACATATGCAATATTCAAAAGCTATACTTTAAAAACTAAGACTTGAATGAATTTAAAAACATAAACTTCTCACTAAACAACCATCCCAATAACAGCTCAGAATTACTAACTCCGGAGGAGGTATTCCCTTGTTTTCATAGTAAAACAGGTGACCCAAGGGAACACCCTCCCCCCCCCCCCCCCCCCCTTTTTCTTGCCCTGGGTCAAATAGCCCAGAGCGAAGAGGGCAGCAGAACGGAGACACTGCCGAAACAGACAGCCTACCTAGCTATAGTAGCAACTGTTAAGTGAATGACATTCTGAGCAGTAGATAATAGACCTAACAATAGAGGCCTCCAGAAATGGACTCGATATTTCTGAGATAAAAATTCATGAATGTGGATGGCTGAGCGCAATGAACAGCCTTCAAAAATCTATAATAGCGACACTATTAATGTAAGCCCAAGATGTAGAAGAACTCTTACTTCATGAGCCGAAATCTTAAGCACAACTGCTGAGTCAATGATATACCATAAGCAGTACCGATAGTTAATAGAATCCATTAACAATAGAATGGAGCGTAACGTCCTTCTACTAGGCATCAAAGACAGAAGAAGCTTACGCCCGTAGTAATAAACAGATATCTGTTTATAAATACATTAACTCTAACCGGAAAGAGTAAAGGCCTATGTCCGTACGAAGACGGAAGGACCTAAATAACAATAGGTTCCGGATATTAGGAGCCTAACTCTTATGCAAAAATCCAACCTAAATAGTAAAGGAAGTAGTGATTCCGAAACTACGAAAGTGAAAATCATCCATCGATAGTGCATGAAACTCACTGACTCTTCAGTAAAAGAGAAACCAACAGAATTACTGTCTAAAAGGTCAGAATTTGAAAACTACTGTTTCCAGAGGCTCAAATGATTACTTAGCTAAATAAGAACCGAAGTTAAATTCCATATAGGAATTTAATCTAAAGATTCTAAGTCTATTTATCAAAAAGTTACTAACTGACTTAGATAAAGAGACATAAGACTCCATTGTAAACTATCCTAGAGTGCATAGGTATGAGGTAACATAAACCTATAACCTTAATAATAACAGGCTGCAGTAGATCTTGTGAAACAAGTATACTAAAAAATTGCAATGAGTAGTATGGAGGGATCAACAATATGAACATAATGATCCCTACACCAACGACAGAAGAGCCTCCACTTTAGCCGCATAGAATAGCGAAGAAGAGGATCTCCTATAGTAAGAAATCGCGTCCAAAGCTCGTCCAGTACAATGCTTACAATGCAATACGGACCACACAACAGAATACATGAAGGTTGCGACCTTGCGAGTTGTGATAAAGATGACATGATTTACCCAGTGAAAAAAGATCCTCACATTGAGGAAGATTTCACGTTAAGTCCCACAGTAGACAACAGAGTAAATTACCCATGGTCTCTGTGAAGATAGAGATGCTATCAACAGAAATGTATTGTGGTTCTTTATCTTAGCAATACCTGCTGAAACAACAGCGCCGGAGGATACGCGTATCCTATCATTCCGTCCTATAGATCAATAGAGCGTTAACAACATTAGCTCAGAGATCCGGACAAGCCAACACATACGTCTGCAATTGATTAGCAAGCTGTGTCGTAAATAAATCATCATTGGGCGCTCCCATAGATAGCAAATCTGATTGAATACTTGTTTGTTGAGAGTCCATTCTGACAGCAACAAGCGACCCCTAAGTGAACGGGAGTCCGGTAAAACAATCAGACGACCCGGAATATGACGGACCAAAACAGAACTTGGTGTACTATAACCAACAGACGGATTCTTTTCATTACATTGAATAACGGAAACGAAAGAGTTCCTCCCTGGTTCCGGAGATACGCTACTACTGTCGAATTAACGGACAGAATTTGGGCATGCGTTTCTGAATAATGTTCATGCAATGACATAAAGCAAGCCTAAAAAACATTATTCCGCGGAAGATAATTGGTTGCTAAGAGACTGCGGAACCCAAAGACCCTGGCACTTCGAATCCGTTGGGATCAGTATTATATCCCAATCTGTTTGACTGGCAACCGTCATAACAGCAACACTCGGGTCTGGCAACTGCAGTGGCACTCTCTGAGTCAACCACCGAATGTTTGCCCCAGTCTGAATCTCTTGTAACACTAGATAGACAAGAGAACGTGTAAATCGAGCAATTCATGGATTGCTGAAAAGTTGCCGTCGAAGAGAAGCTTCTCCGAGAACGAAGCGACTCTGAGAGAGTTCTTAACCTTATTATCCACGCGCGTGGATGTAGCTAGGGCTGCGTCACGTCTAACCAACTCCAATCAGCCACTGAAGGGCAGAGTTATACGTGAACAAACTACTGCCCTCAAAAGAAATTACATTGAGAAATCTATTCTTGAAGACGTAATGATAACGCCTCACGTATGATAAAGCGTCTAAATTAAGTCTACTAGACATCATTGTCGTTTCCAACATTGAAGTTGGAAAAGACATAGACGGCGAAAAAGAATATTTCCAGTCTTTAACCACACCGTCTAGACGCATATGAACTCTCGGTATGCCCTGCTCTGCCAAAATAAACTATTCGTATAAATGATAAAACGGCAGAAAAGAGCAACGCGGACAAGAAACTAAACTATCATGCTTGGTAGCAGGCTTGTATGCATATATAGCGTCGAAAAATAAAACACCTGTTGTAATGAAATTATTGGACTGCGTTGGTAAGTCAGGGACAATGTCCCCGAACCGATCGAAAATTCCGAGTCCAATGACGCTATAAGTCTCTTATCCAACATCACAGCAATGTAGTCCGAAATAACAATCACTGGAAGATAATGCCAGAAGATATGAATGGCAGCTTCCGATACTACGAAAGGGAAAACTCGAAATCTTTCGAATCCCTTTCGCCATCCTGTCGGACCCTATAAAGCATTCGGTCGTCCGTACCTGATGAAACCGCGGACCGCACCGACCCAGCGCCGTCGGATAATTCCTGATTCGACCAAGAAACTGTCAATTGCTGGGATGCTGCGAAACAACTGTGCTAACTCGGATAGCACGTCCGTCACTGAGGCCTGAGGAGAAGCGGTCCTACAATGCATTGCCGCTGGAAGCTCCATGATCGTTACCCCGTGCATACTACCAATATACGAGCGAACGGAGTGTATAGGCCTCGTGTCCCTTGGCTACTGGATGGCGCGACCTATTCGCCGTGGAATCACTGAATGACGAAACTGATCGGATATTCGAGGTCACGTAGCCAATGTGCGGTCGTGTGCCCTGCTGTGAGGATGAGGAAGCATTATGGACAGTCTCTCGGACTGTCAATATAACGGAGCGTCTCGACCGACAGACATATGCTCCGAATGTAAAATATCTAAACCACAACATGCGGTCCCCTATGTTGTTGGACGAGAGAGGGACCTCTCTCGCTCACAGCCCGGACGGACCTGGACAAGCCAGGAACCGGACTAACAGGCTTCCTCCGATCTGTCCTCAATCTGCCGTCACTGGGTGAGTACTAAAGTAATTAAAGTGCTCGCATCACCCAAATCTCCTTCCTAGACCGCAACGGACGAACCCGGCAGCCGAACCATTCGATGAATGCACGCTACACCGGGTGAGCTAGCAAATGTCACTCCGTAGGCGATAGACATATTCCATGAGCACTTATTGCCGCTAGCTCTTCATTAACTATGATGACAGAGGCACACTTTTGAAAGACATCTCCGTAACTTTGCGAACAAGAAACCAGAAATGCTTGGTTATAGCAAGCATATAATAATAATATATATAGCGCCGTTCAATAATTCGAAAGTTTGTGTGACATATTGGACTATGTCGGAACTGAGGGACGATGTCCCTGAACCGAACCAAAAATTTCTAAGTCCACCGACGCTATCAGTTTCTTATCCGGCATCGCAGCAATCTGGTCCGACGAAAGAAGCTGTAGAAGACCAAGTCAGATGACATACACAACAGCATATGTTGCTCCGAAAGGGAAAGCTCGAAATCCTCCAAATCCCTTTCGGTATCCCGTCGGACCGGATGAAATTTTCGGACGTCCGTACCCGCTTCTGCGGAGCGTCCCGACCCAGCATCGTCGGATAAAAAATATGCGACAGATTCAGTTGATGCTGGGATGCTGCGATAAACTGTGCTATTTAGGAAAGCACGTCCGTTCCCGAGGCCTGTGCAGTAGCGGTCTTACGATGCATTGCCGCCGGAAGCTCCGTGTACATTCACACCCGCACACTTCCTATGCGAACGTCCAGAGTCTGCAGGCCTCGTGTCCCTGGCTACCGGATGGTGTGACCTGGTCGCCGATGATTCTCTGGCTGGCGAAGCTGACTGGATATCCGTGGTCACGTAGCCAAGAGCGGTCGTGTGCGCTACCATGAGAATGAGGAAGCCTTATTGACAGTCTACTCTGGACTGACTATATGTCGGAGCGTCCCGAGCGACGGACGTATGCTCCGAATGCGAAACATTTTGTACCACAACATCTGGGGCCAGATGTTGTTGTACGAGAGAGGGGCCTCTCTCGCTCGCCGTCCGGATGGACCAGAACGAGCTATGAACCGGACTAAAAGGCTTCCTCCGTTCTCCCTCCGATCCGCCGTCACTGGGTGTGCATTTGGTTGATTATAGTGCTCGCATCACCCCAAAATTCCTTCTAGACCGCAACGGACGAACCCGGCTGCCGAACCATTCGGTGAATGGACGCTACACCGGGCGAGCTAGCGGACGTTAGGGTCCTCTTAGGCAATTGGCATATTTACATGAGCACTATTCCGTTAGCCCTTCATTAATTGTGACGACGGAGGCACACTGTTGGAAGACATCACAGATACATCACCCTAATCTTGATCGTCTGAAATAGAAATTGATAAAGTAGAGTGACCCTGCGGGGAAAGGACCGGAGTGTCCAATTCCCCAATAACATACCGTGACATACGCTTCCCATATTGTCATCGAAATCATACGATACTGAACAGGAGTTAATGCGAGTACACTGACCACATATAGAATGATTATAAAAGTCAGAGGAAGACTTCCTCTTATTACAATTGATCAATATCCTTTCAATGTGAAAAGAAAACAAGTCCTGGTACTCGCACTAACCCCTGGTAATCAAAATACATAATAATAATATGATCCATTAATATAGAAAAAATAATTGAAATCAAAATATTTTGAAAAAATATTTTTTCAGAATAGCCCAAGTTTCTGAAAAGTAACGTTGAGCCCCAATGGATCCCAAGCCTAAGTGTGGACAAAAATTTTAAAAATATTTTAAACAATTTATTCAACACTTACGAACAATAATAATGTATCTAGTTATGATTAAAATAACATCAAGATATTATTTTCCAGAAATCCCCCCCTCACACAGAGGGCTGTTGTAAATGTAAACAATGAATGTAAAAACACTAAAATAAGACTCCAGGCACCCAGGCCCAGAATCAGTTACCAAAAATACACTATCTGATGCAAAACAGAGACTTCCAGGGAAGAAACTGCAGAACATCAGATGGTAGATGCAGAACACAACGCCTAACCACCCGTAGGTGAAGACGTAAACATGGGGAAAAGAACAGAATTCATTCTGTTAGTCAGCTAAAACTCCCAAGAAAATTTAGTAATAATAATTACAAAAACTATGCCAAAAGCATGGGAGAATAGCAAGGGGGGACTTAAAGGACAGGGAGAGAGGAAAACACTAAAAAATCAGTGTAACTAAATAATCAGAATGACAACAAAATGGCTGCTGCCTCGAAAATAGGTAACTTAACATAATTTCATTAAAAAATTTTAAGTTACAGCCCTGATAATATTCTGTCACACATTTTTCCTCTCCTCCTTCTCTATCCTCCTTAGAATCACCATTTCACTAATATTTATGTGTCTGGCATCATTTAAACTGAGATTTACAAGCACAAAGATCAGTCAGATGTTAACTGATGAAGGGCCAAACTTAGAAATGATTAATGGCGCCAATTTCGGAACGTCCTTGACACTGCGCATGCGCAGTAGAGGTGAAGGGTGGAGGGCCTTTCAGGACATGTTTTCTTTGGTTTTAGATGCAAATTTTGGGGATTGGGGGGCAAAATTTGTGTTTGGCCCTACATTTTAAGAGTTAGCACCAGCTATGTCTGGGTCATTGGTACAGTATAAAAATATAGCTAACTTAACATAATTTCATTAAAAAATTTTAAGTTACAGCCCTGATAATATTCTGTCACACATTTTTCCTCTCCTCCTTCTCTATCCTCCTTAGAATCACCATTTCACTAATATTTATGTGTCTGGCATCATTTAAACTGAGATTTACAAGCACAAAGATCAGTCAGATGTTAACTGATGAAGGGCCAAACTTAGAATGATTAATGGCGCCAATTTCGGAACTTCCTTGACACTGCGCATGCGCAGTAGAGGTGAAGTGTGGAGGGCCATTCCGGACATGCTTTCTTTGGTTTTAGATGCAAATTTTGGGGATTGGGGGGCAAAATTTGTGTTTGGCCCTATATTTTAAGAGTTAGCACCAGCTATGTCTGGGTCATTGGTACAGTATAAAAATTTTACAATTCTGCAGAAGTTCAAGGGGCATAACTTAACAGAGCACACATATAAATATGCATCTGTGTGTAGGCTGCATTTTTTTTCTGTGCTTTGTGTTTTCACTAAATTTCATCATTTACAGTTCTCGTTTCATTCTTATATTTTGCAAAGACTATCATTATGTATTTATTGAACCAGATCTATGAAATTCATGGAGAAACTTCCCCAAATTTCAGCATTTTAAAGACTTTTCTGTTCATTTGTTGTCTTGTTGTGAGCACAAATCACTATCGATCGGATACATCGATGGATCGACAGATCAACAATTTGTGTAACCGTGAGCGTCCCATAGAGTCATGCATCATCGATGAGGCAAACAGACAATGTATTACCTATCAGCCGGACATTCGGCATGGATTTAACATTAAACATGCCAAGGGCTACATTCTGAATCCTGTCGCATTTTCACGAATCAAACAATTAGGCATATTTCGCAGATGGAGAAGTAGAAGGGGAGGGTGCTGACGCTACGTTATGCTAGAAGGAAGGAAACTCAATCCAGCAAACCTGATTTCTGTACATAACTGTGATTCACCGGTCAGCACTTGTTTATTCAATGTCCAGTCTGTTCGCAATAAAGCCAGTAGTGTCCGAGATATGCTGGAGGACCATAACATATCCCTCAGCATGCTAATGGAAACGTGGTTAACTCCAAATGATGACCTCATCATTGGAGATCTCATACAATCTGATAAATCTTTCCATCACAACCCAAGGTCAGGCCGGAGAGGAGGCGGAGTTGGAATTTTATTTGACAAAGCAATCAAAGTTAAATTTGAACCTGTCCATAAGTTTAAATCATTTCAAACATTAGTGGGTTTGCTCACTAAAGGTTCAGGACAATACGTATAATTAGGGTATACAGACCTCCTTATGGACCCAAAAACAAAGCGGCCGATAACCCATTTTTGCCTGAATTCGCCAAATTCCTCGGATCTCTCGTGATATCAAAAGGGCCATTCATTGCGACAGGCGATTTTAACTTTCATGTGAATGACCCAAATGACCCTATGCCACCAACTTCATCAACACTCTCAATTCCATGGAACTTTTCCAGCATGTTACTAAACCCACTCATAGGAAGAACCATATTCTTGATCTCTTTATTACCCGTGATTCTGAGAAAAACATGCTGACTAACGTCAAAGTGATTGGTGTAGCATTATCGGACCACTATCTTATTAAGTTCAACATAATGCTACCTCTATCTCCACCACAACGAGCTAAGATCTTGTATACCAGCTTTTGTCCCATAGCTCCGGGAGATCGTCAATAAATCATTGTTGACTGGCGTATTCCCATTGACCATGAAACAGGTGCTGGTTACCCTACACCTCAAAAAATCAGGACTCGATCCTGAAATAATTAAAAATTATCGCCCAGTCAGACACGTTAACCTCCAGAATAATTTTTCAGGGAACCTGAGGGTGATTTTCAGGGAAATGGGATGGATTTCAGAGAAAAGTTCGCGCGGGGGCGAAATAAAAGAAAAAATCTTGTGAATTTTCAGCTCACGGACCACTATTAACACAAGGTTATATCCAGAACTAGTTGTCAACTATGCTGATGCATTTATGCTATGTTGAAAAATTAAAAAAATCATAAAATAACTGTTGATTTTACCCCCCCCCCCCCCCAGTATCCTCTACTTC
Organism: Pictodentalium vernedei; assembly: GCA_031216915.1. Taxonomy (NCBI): domain Eukaryota; kingdom Metazoa; phylum Mollusca; class Scaphopoda; order Dentaliida; family Dentaliidae; genus Pictodentalium; species Pictodentalium vernedei. Next base: position 165,949,325 of record CM062297.1, read on the forward strand.
CTGAGTCCCCCCCCCCCCCCTCCCCACCCACCCACACTGTCCCACAGAGCACATCCACCTGTGGTTTGCTCTTAGCAAAGTCTATTTAGCTAATAATTTCCCAAGTCTGGAAATGTTAAAAGGAAAGATGTCCTGTTGTTCAGTTACTTCAAGAACATTAGTACTCAGAAAGTATCTTTATCAAACTTCATGCATGTGGGACGCTTATGCACTACACAAAACTTTTCTTTTCATCACTGAAGCATTTTTGTTCAATTTCATTCAAAATCTTCTGGTTACAGATGGCCAACAGTTAACAGTTCTGTAGTCAGCACAACAGAATAAATGTGGTGTTAGAAAAAATGTCCATTGTGTTTAAATATGCTGTCATAATTTTTCGGCATCCTAAGCAACATTAACCTACTTTTAAGCTGTGCTAAATAGTTGATGTTTATGTTTTGATTTAGGAAAAGGCATGAGAATTAAAGCTATTCTATGAAGGAATAAATAAATATATATCATTTAATTCCTTTTCATATATTTTAATTTCCAAAAACTGCATTTAAATGAAGGTGGAGTTTTCAATTTTTTGAAAGTAAGTCACCTATTTTCACTTCGACACTCGCACATTTATCACAAATCTCCGAAGAAAAACCCCAGAAATAAACGTGAACACAGTTGAAATATATATCGTAAAATAGCCTTTTCTTAAATAAATTTAACTTAAATCCATATTTTACTGCTTCGTGAATTTTTACCAGAGTTTGAAATGCATGTGATTTGACTCCGAACGTTTTTCATAAGTTACAACGGGAACGAAATATTTGACTGTTGTTTTCCGGGATTTTTGGTCCAAAACTGATTCCCGTCCGGGAGGCCGGGAACTACACTGAAATTCCGGGATTTTCCCGGGCATTCCGGGAGAGTTAACATGTCTGCGCCCAGTGTCCAACCTGAGTTTTGTTTCTAAACTGCTAGAGCGTGCAGCTGCGAAACAACTCTGCGAACATCTGTCACGATGTGACCTGTCTGAGGAATTACAGTCGGTCTACACCCCACTCTGCAGCATAGAAACCGCACTTTTACGGGTGCAGAATGACATTTTATTGTTGATGGACTGGAAGGAGGTTTCTTGTTTAGTTTTGTTAGATTTGAGTGCAGCATTTGACACCATTGATCATGCCGTCCTCCTTGACATTCTGCAAACCAGAATAGGCATTATGGGAAAGGCTCATGACTGGTTGAGGTCATATCTCTCAGACCGCATCCTAAGAGTGAATATTACTGGTACTTATTCCAATGACGTTCCTTTGATGTTCGGTGTACCCCAGGGGTCAGTTCTAGGGCCTCTGCTGTATGTTGTTTATGTTTTTCCCCTCAGCGATATCATTCGTAGGCATGGACTTAGTTTCCATTTCTATGCGGATGACATGCAGCTCTATATTCATTTCAAGGCACAGCATGAGGAGCAGGCGGTTCACGCACTAGAAAGATGTGCGAATGATATAAAATCATGAATGATGCCAAATTTCCTGAAATTGAATCCCGATAAAACAGAGGTTATCTATCTAGGTCAACCCCGTCAGCTTGCAAAAGTATCATGAATACAACCCGTATTTGATGGTCATTCGATCTCTCCCTCGACAGTGGTGCGCGACCTCGGATATTTCGTGGATGAGCACCTGTCTGCTGACAGTCATGTCACACAGGTGAGTCGGATATCCTTCTACCACCTACGAAATATTAGCAGGATATGGGGCGTTCTGGACGAGGAGGTCGCGAAACAGTTAATTCATGCATTTGTCAATTCTCTACTGTATGGTTGTAAACAGTCCCTGCTGCAGAAACTCCAGCTCGTTCAAAACTGCACTGAGAGCATCATTTTAAGGAGGAGGAAATTATGTCATATCACACCCCTTCTTTACCACCTTCATCGGCTCCCTTTTGAAGAACGGATCACATTCAAAGTTCTTATCACCCTCTATTAATGCCTTAATGGATTGGCACCATCATACCTCAAGCAATCTAGTTCAGCGCTATGTTCCCTCAAGATCTCTGAGATCCTCATCTGCGAATAAACTCTGCCATAACCCAGGCGACCTAGTAACGGCAGGTGATCAGGCCTTTTCAGTTACTGGGCTTTTTCTCTGGAACACCCTGCCTGATTGCCTGCAGTCACCACAAACTTACAAATCATTCAAAACTGGCCTTAAAACTCATCGTTTCAAAAAATTATACCCAGAACCAGTTCATTTTGAATTAATTTAATTCATAACCCAAATTACGAGATTTCACAAAACATATGTTTTCTTTATTTTACTTGTAAAGCCTGAGAGCACTTACGTGGATTCATTGGCTCTAAACTGTATTTATTTATTATTTATTTATTATTATTATATGGCACAAAGTTTTTATGTGAATAGGACCTAATGCGAATTTGGGCTGTATTTTGTCATTGCAAACTAAAGTTTAAAAGTTAAAATAAATCGGAAATGGTATTAAAACTCAACTTATTGATTGGAAATCATAAAATATATTAGATTTCATAAACTCAAGGGGAATAACTCTAGAACACAAAAAGCAAATACAGTCAAATGAGAACTGGATCTGCATTTTGTCATTCTGTACAACATGTGAGAATTTGAAAAAAGTTTCTAAACACATAAACAAGATACTGCCTGATGTAAATGGATGAATTTATAAATATAGAGAAGATTGATGAAAATGTAACCAGTTATTTTACTCTTAACCTTTTAAAAAGTCTTTTTATCAAATCTAAATTTGATGAAAAATTCGGGAAAAAATGGCATAATAATTCACAAGCCACAAAGCTGATACACTTTGAAGGGGAAATTTAGCGGCAAGGGATTTCCCATCCTGGGCAGGAATATCCTTCAGCAGCAGGAGACAAGAAGTTAATGTAACAGTCATATCAGAGTAGTGATATTCATAAAAATTATGATTCAAATTGTAAGATTCTTACCTTCCAAACAAGGCTTATGACCCCTCCCCACCCCCATCCGTTGGGATGAGCATGCCCAGCTTGTTCCATTGAGAGTTTACAACCCATATTTTAAGAAAAAAAAAGAAAACTTTTGAGTTATTCAAGAAAAATATTTGAAAGTGTTGTCGCCCCTTTATGCTAGGTAATGGTTTAACCATTTTAGCGCAAGTATCAAACTTGTTGGTCGATACCATCTCAACTTATTCCTCGAGTCTTTTTTCTTCACTTGATGAGGTACTAAATTGCCGGAGAGGGCTAACTATGTCAAGTCAAAAGATGCATTACTTTGTTGATAACACCAGTCCTATAATACCCATAATCCACTTACATATTTACTTGCAAGTAAATGGCAGAGAATTTCCTGCCAAGTCTTGACTGAAAACGTCTGTCAGGGTAGTGTGACAATTGTCTGGAGGACTTCTTCATGATCTGAAAAGTAGACCACCTGTTTTGTGGAAATGGTTCAACACTTCAGCTGTAACTGGCCTATATTATTGACAAAATTTGTGATACAAATTTAGTCATTATTTCAACTTTTGTCTTATCAGAACAAGGCTGTTGTGCACCTTCCAATAAAGGATCATAAGCTATGTTTTGGGACCCCAAAAATTAACTCTTTACCTGTTACTAGCAATTATTCCTGCCCTGCACAACAAATCTATTGGGAACTCAACATAAACCCAGGGATTTGATGTCAACAAATTTGAATAATTTTTCTCATATGCACCAAGTTAAAATTCGGGTTTCCATAAGGAGCTCAACCCCAAATATGAACCCAAGGACTTAATTTGAACAAACTAATCTGTCCCCTATAAGGATCATGCATACCAAATAACATAAAAATCAGAGTGGTGCCTCTGAAGAAGAAGATTTTTAAATGACATTCTTCATACTAAATGTTGAAATTCATGCTCACATTGAGAACCTAATTCGAACCCACAGACTTGATTTAAACAAATTTAGATGTTAAATTTCGAGTTTTTTTTGTGCTCTGCCTACAGCCATTTGGGCTCAGCTACTTCCACTGAACAAATTTGGAAGAGTATCCCCCAAAGATAAAGTTTGGTTGGGTTTGGTCCAGTGGTTCCGAAGAAGAAGACTACCCGGTACTTTCAATAACGTTTCCAAGGAGTCAGATTTTAAGATGCTCTCAAGGACCCGGAATTTAAATTTTAAAATTCAAGCATTTTCAAGGATCAAAATGTACTTTTGTCTCTAGGCACTCTGGACTCTGGTCTGGTTAAACCATAAACCTTAAGATCCCGGAGATTTTTATACATTTTCCCTGTTCTTTGAAAGTCTGCTTCCTGTGGCTTTGCAGTTGTTTCTCGTCAAGTCTCGGCTGCCTACAGAGGCACATGGTCCTTTGCATTAACCCTTTACCTAACATGAAAAGCAGACGACACTTGCAAAAAAAATTCTTGAATAACTAATTTTTTTCATTTTTTGTCTCAAAAGTTAAAAAATTTATAGTAATTTATATATTTTTTATACTTACCAATGACCCAGACATAGCTGGTGCTAACTCTTAAAATATAGGGCCAAACACAAATTTTGCCCCCCAATCCCCAAAATTTGCATCTAAAACTAAAGAAAACATGTCCTGAAAGGCCCTCCACACCTCGCCCCCACTGCGCATGCGCAGTGTCCAGGACGTTCCGAAATTGGCGCCATTTATCATTCTAATAACCAGTGCCTGGTAAGCGCTATGTACTCAGCGGGGAGGCAAGAGTTCCCAACTCCTGGGAGGGCCATCCCCGTCTGGGTCATTGGTAAGTATAAAAAATATATAAATTACTATAAATTTTTTAACATTTTTATACTGTACCAATGACCCAGACATAGCTGAATAGTAAAAAGGCTGGAGGGCCAAGGACATAGAGCAAAATGGAATACGCTCAATAAAATAGAGTCATCCCCTGTAGGGAAAAGAAGTAATAGGCCTTACATGTATCTTTCTTATTTATGATAAATTAGAAAGATACAACACCTTCCAAAAATTGAGCTTCATACATCCATGTACTCTATTAATATCCAATAATCCTTATACTAATAATTTTTAAAGTAAGCCAATAATAAAGTAAGTCTAGAGAATAGAGACTCTTATACTCCTAAAAGTGTGTGAGAATTGCATAATCATGTCCGTTGACATATGCAATATTCAAAAGCTATACTTTAAAAACTAAGACTTGAATGAATTTTATAAACTTAAACTTCTCACTAAACAACCATCCCAATAACAGCTCAGAATTACTAACTCCGGAGGAGGTATCCCCTTGTTTTCATAGTAAAAACAGGTGACCCAAGGGAACACCCTCCCCCCCCCTTTTTCTTGCCCTGGGTCAAATAGCCCAGAGCGAAGAGGGCAGCCGAACGGAGACACTGCCGAAACAGACAGCCTACCTAGCTATAGTAGCAACTGTTAAGTGAATGACATTCTGAGCAGTAGATAATAGACCTAACAATAGAGGCCTCCAGAAATGGACTCGATATTTCTGAGATAAAATTCATGAATGGATGGCTGAGCGCAATGAGCAGCCTTCAAAAATCTATAATAGCAACACTATTAATGTAAGCCCAAGAAGTAGAAGAACTCTTACTTCAAGAGCCGAAATCTTAAGCACAACTGCTAAGCCAATGATATACCATAAGCAGTACGCTAGTTAATAGAATCGATTAACAATAAAATGGAGCGTAACGTCCTTCTACTAGACATCAAAGACAGAAGAAGCTTACGCCCTTGTAATAAACAGATATCTGTTTATAAATACATAAACTGTACCCGGAAAGAGTAAAGGCCTATGCCCATACGAAGACGGAAGGACCTTAAAATAATAGGTTCCGGATAATAGGAGCCTAACTCTTATGCAACAATCCAACCTAAATAGTAACGGAAGTATTGATTCCGAAACTATGAAAGTGAAAATCATCCATCGATAGTGCATGAAACTCACTGACTCTACAGTAAAAGAGAAACCAACAGAATTACTGTCTAAAAGGTCAGAATTTGAAAACTACTGTTTCCAGAGGCTCAAATGATTACTTAGCTAAATAAGAACCGAAGTTAAAATCCGTATAGGAATTTAATCTAAAGATTCTAAGTCTATTTATCAAAAAGTTACTAACTGACTTAGATAAAGAGACAAAAGACTCAATTGTAAACTATCGTAGAGTGCATAGGTATGAGGTAACATAAACCTATAACCTAAATAACAACAGGCTGCAGTAGATCTTGTGAAACAAGTATACTAAAAACTAGCAATGCGTAGTATGGAGAGATCAACCATATGAACATAATGATCCCTACACCACGACGGAAGAGCCTCCACTTTAGTCGCATAGAATAGCGAAGAAGAGGATCTCCTATAGTAAGAAATCGCGTCCAAAGCTCGTCCAGTACAGTGCTTACAATGCAATACGGACCACACAACGGAATACATGAAGGTTGCGACCTTGCTGGTTGTGATAAAGATGACACGATTTACCCAGTGAAAAAAAGATCCTCACATAGAGGAAGATTTCACGTTAAGATCCACAGTAGACAAGAGAGTAAACTACTCATGATCTCTGTGAAGATAGAGATGCTATCAACAGAAATGTATTGTGGTTGTTTATCTTAGCAATACCTGCTAAAACAACAGCGCCGGAGGATACGCGTATCCTATCATTGCGTCCTATAGATCAATAGAGCGTTAACAGTATTAGCTCAGAGATCTGGACAAGCCAACACATACGTCTGCAATTGATTAGCAAGCTGTGTCATAATAAAACATCATTGGGCGCTCCCATAGATAGCAAATCTGATTAAATACTTGTTTGTTGAGAGTCCATTCTGACAGCAACAAGCGACCCGTAAGAGAACGGGAGTGCGATAAAACAATCAGACGACCCCGAATATGACGGACCAAAACTGAACTTGGTGTACTATAACCAACAGACGGATTCTTTCCATTAAATAGAATAACGGAAACGAAAGAGTGCCTCCCTGGTTCCGGAGATACGCCACTACTGTCGAATTAAAGGACAGGAATTTGGGCATGCATTTCTGAATAATGTTCATGCAATGACATAAAGCAAGCCTAAAAAACATTATTCCGCGGAAGTTAAACTGATAGCTAAAAGACTGCGGAACCCAAAGACCCTGGCACTTCGAATCCGTAGGGATCAGTATATATCCCAATCTGTTTGACTGGCAACCGTCATAACAGCCACACTAGGGTCCGGCAACTGCGGCGGCACTCTCTGAGTCAACCACCGAATGTTTGCCCCAGTCTGAATCTCTTGTAACACTAGATAGACAAGAGAATGTATAAACCAAGCAATTCATGGATTGCCGGAAAGTTGCCGTCGAAGAGAAGCTCCTCCGAGAACGAAGCGACTCTGAGAGAGTTCTTAACCTACTATCCACGCGTGGATGTAGCTAGGGCTGCATCACGTCTAAACACTCCAATCAGCCACTGAAGGGCGGAGTTATACGTGAACAAAATACTGCCCTCAAAAGAAATTACATTGAGAATAATATCCCGTAAATCTTTTCTTGAAGACGTAATGATAACGCCTCAGTAAGGCGGATTACGTATAATAAAGCGTCTAAGTTAAGTCTACTATACATAATGTCGTTCCCAATATTGAAATTGGAAAAGACATAAACGGCGAAAAAGAATATATGCAGTCTTTAATCACACCGTCTAGACGCATATGAACTCTCGGTTTGCCCTGCTCTGCCAAAATAAACTATATGTAAAAAAGATAAAATGGCAGAAATGAGCCACGCGGACAAGAAACTAAACTATCATGCTTAGTAGCAGGCTTGTATATATATATATAATATATAGCGTTGAAAAATAAAACACATGTTGTAATGACAATATTGGACTGCGTCGGTAAGTCAGGGACAAAGTCCCTGTACCGATCGAAAAATCCGAGTCCAATGACGCTATAAGTCTCTTATCCAAGATCGCAGCAATGAAGTCCGAAAAATAATCACTGGAAGAAATGCCAGAAGATATGAAAGGCATCTTCCGATACTACTAAAGGGAAAACTCGAAATCTTTCGAATCCCTTTCGCCATCCTGTCGGACCCTATAAAGCGTTCGGTCGTGCGTAGCTTGATGCAACCGCGGACCGCACCGACCCAGCGCCGTCGGATAATTCCTGATTCGACCGAGAAACCGTCAATTGCTGGGATGCTGCGAAACAAGTGTGCTAACTCGGATAGCACGTCCGTCACCGAGGCCTGAGGAGCAGCGGTCTTACGATGCATTGCCGCAAGAAGCTCCGAGATCGTTACCTCGTGCATACTTCCAATATGCGAGCGAACGGAGTGTATAGGCCTCGTGTCCCTTGGCTACCGGATGGCGCGACCTATTCGCTGTGGAATCACTGAATGCCGAAACTGATCGGATACTCGAGGTCACGTAGCCAATGTGCGGTCGTGTGCCCTGCTGTGAGGATGAGGAAGCATTAAAGACAGTCTCTCGGACTGTCAATATAACGGAGCGTCCCGAGCAACGGACATATGCTCCGAATGTAAAATATCTGAACCACAACATGCGGTCCCCTATGTTGTTGGCTTCCTCCGATCTGTCCTCAATCTGCCGTCACTGGGTGAGTACTAAAGTAATTAAAGTGCTCGCATCACCCAAATCTCCTTCCTAGACCGCAACGGACGAACCCGGCAGCCGAACCATTCGATGAATGTATGCTACACCGGGTGAGCTAGCGAATGTCATTCCGTAAGCGATAGACATATTCCATGAGCACTTATTGCCGCTAACTCTTCATTAACTATGACGACAGAGGCACACTTTTGAAAGACATCTCCATAACTCTTCGAACAAGAAACCAGAAATGCTTGGATAGCAAGCATAAAATAATAATATATATAGCGTCGTTCAATAATTCGAAAGTTTGTGTGACATTATTGGACTATGTCGGAACTGAGGGACGATGTCCCTGAACCGAACCAAAAATTTCTAAGTCCACCGACGCTATCAGTTTCTTATCCGGCATCGCAGCATATGTTGTTCCGAAAGGGAAAGCTTGAAATCCACCGAATCCCTTTCGGTATCCCGTCGGACCGGATGAAACTTTCGGACGTCCGTACCCGCTTCCGCGGAGCGTCCCGACCCAGCATCGTCGGATAAAATATATGCGACAGATTCAGTTGATGCTGGGATGCTGCGATAAACTGTGCTATTAAGGAAAGCACGTCCGTTCCCGAGGCCTGTGCCGTAGCGGACTTACGATGCATTGCCGCTGGAAGCTCCGTGTACGTTGACTCCCGCACACTTCCTATGCGAACGTCCGGAGTCTGCAGGCCTCGAGTCCCCGGCTACCGACCCAGCGCTGTCGGATAATTCTCGATCCGACACCGTTTCTGTCGGCTGCTGGGATGCTGCGATAAGCTGTGCTATGTGCACAAGAATGTCCGGCGTCGAGACCTGCGGAGGCGCAGTCTATCGGTGCTTCGCCGAGGGCAGCTCCGCATCAGATGGCTCCCGCATACTTCCTATGCGAACGTCCGGAGTCCATCGGTCTCGAATCCCTGGCTGCCGGATGGTGTGACCTGGTCGCCGAAGAATCCTTGATCGGCGAAGCTGGTAATATATCGGCGGTCACGCAGCCAAGGTGCGGTCGTGTGCGCTGATGAGAAGAGGAAGCCTTAGCAGTCTCAGCGGACTGCCTATACAACGGAGCGTCCCGAGCGACGGACGTATGCTCCGCTAACAACACATTTGTACCACAACCTCTGGGGCCAGATGTTGTTGAACGAGAGAGGGGCCTCTCTCGCTTGCCGTCCGGATGGACCGGAACGAGCTATGAACCGGACTAAAAGGCTTCCTCCGTTCTCCCTCCGATCCGCCGTCACTGGGTGTGCATTAAGTTAATTTTATAGTGCTCGCATCACCCCAAAATTCCTTCTAGACCGCAACGGACGAACCCGGCTGCCGAACCATTCGGTGAATGGACGCTACACCGGGCGAGCTAGCGGACGTCAAAGGCCGTCGAACCTACTAGGGTCCTCTTAGGCAATTGGCGTATTACATGAGCACTTTTCCGCTAGCCCTTCATTAATTGTGACGACGGAGGCACACTGTTGGAAGACATCACAGATACATCACCCTAATCTTGATCGTCTGAAATAGAAATTGATAAAGTAGAGTGACCCTGCGGGGAAAGGACCGGAGTGTCCAAATCCCCAACAACATACCGTGACATACGCTTCCCATATTGTCATCGAAATCATACGATACAGAACAGGAGTTAATGCGAGTACACTGACCACATATAGAATGATAATAAGGTCAGAGGAAGACTTCCTCCTAAAACAATTGATCAATATCCTTTCAATGAGAAAAGAAAACAAGTCCTGGTACTCGCACTAACCCCTGGCAATCAAATACATAATAATAATATGATCCATTAATATAGAAAAAATAATTGAAATCAAAATATTTTGAAAAAATATTTTTTCAGAACAGCCCAAGTTTCTGAAAAGTAACGTTGAGCCCCAATGGATCCCAAGCCTAAGTGTGGACAAAAATTTTAAAAATATTTTAAACAATTTATTCAACACTTACGAACAATAATAATGTATCTAGTTATGATTAAAATAACATAAAGATATTATTATTTAGAAATCCCCCCCTCACACAGAGGGCTGTTGTAAATGTAAACAATGAGTGTAAAAACACTAAAATAAGACTCCAGGCACCCAGGCCCGAAATCAGTTACCAAAAATACACCATCTGATGCAAAACAGAGACTTCCAGGGAAGAAACTGCAGAACATCAGATGGTAGATGCAGAACACAACGCCTAACCACCCGTAGGTGAAGACGTAAACATGGGGAAAGAACAGAATTCATTCTGTTATTAAGCTAAAACTCCCAAGAAATTTTAGTAATAATAATTACAGAAACTATGCAAAAAGCATGGGAGAATAGCAAGGGGGAACTTAAAGGACAGGGAGAGAGGAAAAACACTTGAAAAAACAGTGTAACTAAATAATCAGAATGACAACAAAATGGCTGCTGCCTTGAAAATAGGTAACTTAACATAATTTCATTAAAAAATTTTAAGTTACAGCCCTGATAATATTCTGTCACACATTCTTTTCCTCTCCTCCTTTTCTATCCTCCTTAGAATCACCATTTCACTAATATTTATGTGTCTGGCATCATTTAAACTGAGATTTAAAAGCACAAAGATCAGTCAGATGTTAACTGATGAAGGGCCAAACTTAGAATGATAAATGGCGCCAATTTCGGAACGTCCTGGACACTGCGCATGCGCAGTGGGGGCGAGGTGTGGAGGGCCTTTCAGGACATGTTTTCTTTAGTTTTAGATGCAAATTTTGGGGATTGGGGGGCAAAATTTGTGTTTGGCCCTATATTTTAAGAGTTAGCACCAGCTATGTCTGGGTCATTGGTACAGTATAAAAATACATAGGTTATGACCCCTCGTTGGAACGAGCTCGTTCCAACGAGGGGTCATAACCTATGTTTTTGAGACAAAAAATGAAAATATTTTAAAAATTAATTGGCGATTTTTGAGAATAGCGCTGGCCGGTTTTGGCCGTTACGTTGGGTAAAGGGTTAAAAAGTTATCAAAGTCAGAATGAGGTGGCTTTGATAATTTTTTATGCAATGGGCAGGTGCTCCCACCACTCACTCTCTGGGTAGCAATGCACTGTCTGGGTAAACTTGCAAGTGATATTTAAGTACCCTAGCAGTTGTTTCTTAGCATGTCTTGGCTGCCTGTATAGTAGCCACTGGATGTAGACTGTCAAAGTGGATCTAAAATGTGTAAAATCTCAAGCATGATATATGCCCCTTCATTAAACTTTTGCTTTTGTCTAAATAAAATGACACAAAAACTAAAACATTAAATACCCTCTTTGCATTTCAAGAGGGACAAAAACAGAAATATTAAAAGTTTTACCTCATTTTTCAAAATAACATTCTCAGATGATTTCATTGTCTGTAAACTTGGTGTAGGCTTTTTTTCTGAAAAAAGGACAAAATGATGATAAATAACAATTATTATAACATACATTCACCAATAAATATCCAGCATTAATCATGACAATATGATTCTTCTAGGCCTGCTTGGCAGCATCCTTAGTGGGGTGATTCATAATATCCATTCATAATATTGTGGGTAGCATTTCAAGTTTATTACACTATTTTAATCCTTAAAGGCCTATGTTTTGCTTTTGTTTAATTTTGACTACCTTAGAACAGGAGCCCCAACATGCAATCTTCAAGTAAATTTGCAAAAAGAATTTTAAGAAGATTGGCAGTTGTTTCAAGACAAGTTTTTCAGAATTTTTGTTATATGTTTTGTTTGGTCTTTTGTACGATGCAAATGATCAAAAATTATGTTCAACACAGGCTAAAAGGTGCTGATGAAATCTTTACTCAACATGTTCACAACAAACGATATGAATAACTAACGTGTCTAAATTGCTTGAGGTATACATTAAAAGTAAATTAGGCCTAAAAAAAAAATAAAAAATCTGTTTCTCAGGCTCTCCCACATGGTCATTTTGGCTGCCAAAAAATTAAATGGTTTATGTCTGATATTTTACCCAAGTTCAAAAAATCGATGAATTTGTCCCTTGCGTGAAAGAAGGCTTTGCAATGCTTTAGCTTCTTGCACTCAAGGGATGAAATACACCACCACCCATGCTATTCTGTAGATTATGAGGCCTAAAACTTGAACAAAGAACATGAACTTTTGATGGCAAAGAAGTAATTACTGAAATAAAGAACAAAATAAAAAACCGCTCACACGCATGCAATTTCACAAATATATATATTTATATTTATTGGTGTTTAAGGTCACATACTTCTGCACAATGGCTAATCATGACCACAACATGGAGATAAAGTCAAGGTCAGTCAATCGTTTATACCCCATGTTCCCTATTTTAGAGGACTTGCACCCCAAGCATTAGTGACTGGGTCCTATTTTACCAGTGAAACAGAGCTTGTTTACCACAGTAAACAAGCACTGCTTCACTTCCCGGGCTTCCCACGGGGGAAAATTTCACAAATAATGACCTGAGAAACAGAAGATCTACTTTGTGTGGCCTTATTGGGGTGTTTTTATTTTGAAAGCAGGATCTTTCAAATGACCTGGAGTATTCCAAACTTGGAGGGTAAAATCATGAGGCACTTATTTGTGAAGTAATCTTTATTGTACAGATTTAAATTGGTGTTGTCTAGGCTTTCCTTCTTTTGTGTTCTTAGTTTATTTAACACTTTACCTAACATGAAAAGCAGACAACACTTGCAAACAAAATTCTTGAATAACTATTTTTTTTCATTTTGTGTCTCAAAAACATAGGTTATAAGCCCTCTTTGGAATAAGCTCGATGAGCTCATTCCAAAGAGGGGTCATACCCTATGTTTTTGATGAGCTCGTTTCAAAGAGGGGTCATAATCTATGTATTTGAGACAAAAAGTGAAAAAAAATAATGAAAATTAATTGCCAACTTTTGGGAATAGCGCTGACCAGTTTTGGCCTTTACGTTGGGTAAAGGGTTAACTGGTTGAGTGCTAGAAGCCACTATCAGGCTGAAAAGTGCTATAGCCACTTTTGTGGCTCTTATTGTGTGCATTAGTTTGTCATTTGTGTGGCAGTAGATAAAGAAATGTGGATTAAAATTGTTTCATTACAATTTATTGGAGTGCACATTGGCACTCTCCAATAAATTGTAATAAAACAATTACTGAACAAAATCTTACTAAACTGAGGCTCCTCTTGCTGGCAGTTTGGTATTTTTGAAAAAAAATACTCATGTTACAAATCACCTTTGAAAAGTTAAAAAATTTATAGTAATTTATATATTTTTTATACTTACCAATGACCCAGACATAGCTGGTGCTAACTCTTAAAATATAGGGCCAAACACAAATTTTGCCCCCCAATCCCCAAAATTTGCATCTAAAACTAAAGAAAACATGTCCAGAAAGGCCCTCCACACTTCGCCCCTACTGCGCATGCGCAGTGTCAAGGACGTTCCGAAATTGGCGCCATTAATCATTCTAATAACCAGTGCCTGGTAAGCGCTATGTACTCAGCGGGGAGGCAAGAGTTCCCAACTCCTGGGAGGGCCATCCCCGTCTGGGTCATTGGTAAGTATAAAAAATATATAAATTACTATAAATTTTTTAACATTTTTATACTGTACCAATGACCCAGACATAGCTGAATAGTAAAAAGGCTGGAGGGCCAAGGACATAGAGCAAAATGGAATACGCTCAATAAATAAAATAGAGTCATCCCCTGTAGGGAAAAGAAGTAATAGGCCTTACATGTATCTTTCTTATTTATGATAAATTAGAAAGATACAACACCTTCCAAAAATTGAGCTTCATACATCCATGTACTCTATTAATATCCAATAATCCTTATACTAATAATTTTTAAAGTAAGCCAATAATAAAGTAAATCTAGAGAATAGAGACTCTTATACTTCTAAAAGTGTGTGAGAATTGCATAATCATGTCCGTTGACATATGCAATATTCAAAGGCTATACTTTAAAAACTAAGACTTGAATGAATTTTATAAACTTAAACTTCTCACTAAACAACCATCCCAATAACAGCTCAGAATTACTAACTCCGGAGGAGGTATCCCCTTGTTTTCATAGTAAAAACAGGTGACCCAAGGGAACACCCTCCCCCCCCCCCCCCCCTTTTTCTTGCCCTGGGTCAAATAGCCCAGAGCGAAGAGGGCAGCCGAACGGAGACACTGCCGAAACAGACAGCCTACCTAGCTATAGTAGCAACTGTTAAGAGAATGACATTCTGAGCAGTAGATAATAGACCTAACAATAGAGGCCTCCAGAAATGGACTCGATATTTCTGAGATAAAATTCATGAATGGATGGCTGAGCGCAATGAGCAGCCTTCAAAAATCTATAATAGCAACACTATTAATGTAAGCCCAAGAAGTAGAAGAACTCTTACTTCATGAGCCGAAATCTTAAGCACAACTGCTAAGCTAATGATATACCATAAGCAGTACGCTAGTTAATAGAATCCATTAACAATAAAATGGAGCGTAACGTCCTTCTACTAGACATCAAGACAGAAGAAGCTTACGCCCTTGTAATAAACAGATATCTGTTTATAAATACATAAACTGTACCCGGAAAGAGTAAAGGCCTATGCCCATACGAAGACGGAAGGACCTTAAAATAATAGGTTCCGGATAATAGGAGCCTAACTCTTATGCAACAATCCAACCTAAATAGTAACGGAAGTATTGATTCCGAAACTATGAAAGTGAAAATGATACATCGATAGTGCATGAAACTCACTGACTCTACAGTAAAAGAGAAACCAACAGAATTACTGTCTAAAAGGTCAGAATTTGAAAACTACTGTTTCCAGAGGCTCAAATGATTACTTAGCTAAATAAGAACCGAAGTTAAAATCCGTATAGGAATTTAATCTAAAGATTCTAAGTCTATTTATCAAAAAGTTACTAACTGACTTAGATAAAGAGACAAAAGACTCAATTGTAAACTATAGTAGAGTGCATAGGTATGAGGTAACATAAACCTATAACCTAAATAACACAGGCTGCAGTAGATCTTGTGAAACAAGTATACTAAAAAATAGCAATGAGTAGTATGGAGGGATCAACCATATGAACATAAAGATCCCTACACCACGACGGAAGAGCCTCCACTTTAGTCGCATAGAATAGCGAAGAAGAGGATCTCCTATAGTAAGAAATCGCGTCCAAAGCTCGTCCCGTACAGTGCATACAATGCAATACGGACCACACAACGGAATACATGAAGGTTGCGACCTTTCTGGTTGTGATAAAGATGACACGATTTACCCAGTGAAAAAAGATCCTCACATAGAGGAAGATTTCACGTTAAGATCCACAGTAGACAAGAGAGTAAATTACTCATGATCTCTGTGAAGATAGAGATGCTATCAACAGAAATGTATAGTGGTTGTTTATCTTAGCAATACCTGCTAAAACAACAGCGCCGGAGGATACGCGTATCCTATCATTCCGTCCTATAGATCAATAGAGCGTTAACAGTATTAGCTCAGAGATCTGGACAAGCCAACACATACGTCTGCAATTGATTAGCAAGCTGTGTCATAAATAAAACATCATTGGGCGCTCCCATAGATAGCAAATCTGATTAATTACTTGTTTGTTGAGAGTCCATTCTGACAGCAACAAGCGACCCGTAAGAGAACGGGAGTGCGATAAAACAATCAGACGACCCAGAATATGACGGACCAAAACTGAACTTGGTGTACTATAACCAACAGACGGATTCTTTCCATTAAATTGAATAACGGAAACGAAAGAGTGCCTCCCTGGTTCCGGAGATACGCCACTACTGTCGAATTAAAGGACAGGAATTTGGGCATGCGTTTCTGAATAATGTTCATGCAATGACATAAAGCAAGCCTAAAAAACATTATTCCGCGGAAGTTAAACTGATAGCTAAAAGACTGCGGAACCCAAAGACCCTGGCACTTCGAATCCGTAGGGATCAGTATATATCCCAATCTGTTTGACTGGTAACCGTCATAACAGCCACACTCGGGTCCGGCAACTGCGGCGGCACTCTCTGAGTCAACCACCGAATGTTTGCCCCAGTCTGAATCTCTTGTAATACTAGATAGACAAGAGAATGTATAATTCAAGCAACTCATGGATTGCCGGAAGTTGCCGTCGAAGAGAAGCTCCTCCGAGAACGAAGCGACTCTGAGAGAGTTCTTAACCTACTATCCACGCGTGGATGTAGCTAGGGCTGCATCACGTCTAACCAACTCCAATCAGCCACTGAAGGGCGGAGTTATACGTGAAAAAACTACTGCCCTCAAAAGAAATTACATTGAGAATAATATCCCGTAAATCTTTTCTTGAAGACGTAATGATAACGCCTCAGTAAGGCGGATTACGTATAATAAAGCGTCTAAGTTAAGTCTACTATACATAATGTCGTTCCCAACATTGAAATTGGAAAAGACATAAACGGCGAAAAAGAATATATGCAGTCTTTAATCACCGTCTAGACGCATATGAACTCTCGGTATGCCCTGCTCTGCCAAAATAAACTATATGTAAAAAAGATAAAATGGCAGAAATGAGCCACGCGGACAAGAAACTAAACTATCATGCTTAGAAGCAGGCTTGTATATATATATAAATATATAGCGTCGAAAAATAAAACACATGTTGTAATGACAATATTGGACTGCGTCGGTAAGTCAGGGACAAAGCCCCTGTACCGATCGAAAAATTCGAGTCCAATGACGCTATAAGTCTCTTATCCAAGATCGCAGCAATGAAGTCCGAAAAATAATCACTGGAAGAAATGCCAGAAGATAAGAAAGGCATCTTCCGATACTACTAAAGGGAAAACTCGAAATCTTTCGAATCCCTTTCGCCATCCTGTCGGACCCTATAAAGCGTTCGGTCGTCCGTAGCTTGATGCAACCGCGGACCGCACCGACCCAGCGCCGTCGGATAATTCCTGATTCGACCGAGAAACCATCAATTGCTGGGATGCTGCGAAACAACTGTGCTAACTCGGATAGCACGTCCGTCACTGAGGCCTGAGGAGCAGCGGTCTTACGATGCATTGCCGCAGGAAGCTCCGAGATCGTTACCCCGTGCATACTTCCAATATGCGAGCGAACGGAGTGTATAGGCCTCGTGTCCCTTGGCTACCGGATGGCGCGACCTATTCGCTGTGGAATCACTGAATGCCGAAACTGATCGGATACTCTAGGTCACGTAGCCAATGTGCGGTCGTGTGCCCTGCTGTGAGGATGAGGAAGCATTAAAGACAGTCTCTCGGACTGTCAATATAACGGAGCGTCCCGAGCAACGGACATATGCTCCGAATGTAAAATATCTGAACCACAACATGCGGTCCCCTATGTTGTTGGCTTCCTCCGATCTGTCCTCAATCTGCCGTCACTGGGTGAGTACTAAAGTAATTAAAGTGCTCGCATCACCCAAATCTCCTTCCTAGACCGCAACGGACGAACCCGGCAGCCGAACCATTCGATGAATGTACGCTACACCGGGTGAGCTAGCGAATGTCACTCCGTAAGCGATAGACATATTCCATGAGCACATATTGCCGCTAACTCTTCATTAACTATGACGACAGAGGCACACTTTTGAAAGACATCTCCATAACTCTTCGAACAAGAAACCAGAAATGCTTGGATAGCAAGCATAAAATAATATATATATAGCGTCGTTCAATAATTCGATAGTTTGCGTGACATTATTGGACTATGTCGGAACTGAGGGACGATGTCCCTGAACCGAACCAAAAATTTCTAAGTCCACCGACGCTATCAGTTTCTTATCCGGCATCGCAGCATATGTTGTTCCGAAAGGGAAAGCTTGAAATCCACCGAATCCCTTTCGGTATCCCGTCGGAGCGGATGAAAATTTTCGGACGTCCGTACCCGCTTCCGCGGAGCGTCCCGACCCAGCATCGTCGGATAAAATATATGCGACAGATTCAGTTGATGCTGGGATGCTGCGATAAACTGTGCTATTAAGGAAAGCACGTCCGTTCCCGAGGCCTGTGCAGTAGCGGACTTACGATGCATTGCCGCTGGAAGCTCCGTGTACGTTGACTCCCGCACACTTCCTATGCGAACGTCCGGAGTCTGCAGGCCTCGAGTCCCCGGCTACCGACCCAGCGCTGTCGGATAATTCTCGATCCGACACCGTTTCTGTCGGCTGCTGGGATGCTGCGATAAGCTGTGCTATGTGCACAAGAATGTCCGGCGTCGAGACCTGCGGAGGCGCAGACTATCGCTGCTTCGCCGAGGGTAGCTCCGCATCAGATGGCTCCCGCATACTTCCTATGCGAACGTCCGGAGTCCATCGGTCTCGAATCCCTGGCTGTCGGATGGTGTGACCTGGTCGCCGAAGAATCCTTGATCGGCGAAGCTGGTAATATATCGGCGGTCACGCAGCCAAGGTGCGGTCGTGTGCGCTGACGAGAAGAGGAAGCCTTAGCAGTCTCAGCGGACTGCCTATACAACGGAGCGTCCCGAGCGACGGACGTATGCTCCGCTAACGACACATTTGTACCACAACATCTGGGGCCAGATGTTGTTGAACGAGAGAGGGGCCTCTCTCGCTTGCCGTCCGGATGGACCGGAACGAGCTATGAACCGGACTAAAAGGCTTCCTCCGTTCTCCCTCCGATCCGCCGTCACTGGGTGTGCATTAAGTTAATTTTATAGTGCTCGCATCACCCCAAAATTCCTTCTAGACCGCAACGGACGAACCCGGCTGCCGAACCATTCGGTGAATGGACGCTACACCGGGCGAGCTAGCGGACGTCAAAGGCCGTCGAACCTACTAGGGTCCTCTTAGGCAATTGGCGTATTACATGAGCACTTTTCCGCTAGCCCTTCAATAATTGTGACGACGGAGGCACACTGTTGGAAGACATCACAGATACATCACCCTAATCTTGATCGTCTGAAATAGAAATTGATAAAGTAGAGTGACCCTGCGGGGAAAGGACCGGAGTGTCCAAATCCCCAACAACATACCGTGACATACGCTTCCCATATTGTCATCGAAATCATACGATACAGAACAGGAGTTAATGCGAGTACACTGACCACATATAGAATGATAATAAAGTCAGAGGAAGACTTCCTCTTAAAACAATTGATCAATATCCTTTCAATGTGAAAAGAAAACAAGTCCTGGTACTCGCACTAACCCCTGGCAATCAAAATACATAATAATAATATGATCCATTAATATAGAAAAAATAATTAAAATCAAAATATTTTGAAAAAATATTTTTTCAGAACAGCCCAAGTTTCTGAAAAGTAACGTTGAGCCCCAATGGATCCCAAGCCTAAGTGTGGACAAAAATTTTAAAAATATTTTAAACAATTTATTCAACACTTACGAACAATAATAATGTATCTATTTATGATTAAAATAACATAAAGATATTATTATTTAGAAATCCCCCCCTCACACAGAGGGCTGTTGTAAATGTAAACAATGAGTGTAAAAACACTAAAATAAGACTCCAGGCACCCAGGCCCGAAATCAGTTACCAAAAATACACCATCTGATGCAAAACAGAGACTTCCAGGGAAGAAACTGCAGAACATCAGATGGTAGATGCAGAACACAACGCCTAACCACCCGTAGGTGAAGACGTAAACATGGGGAAAGAACAGAATTCATTCTGTTATTCAGCTAAAACTCCCAAGAAATTTTAGTAATAATAATTACAGAAACTATGCCAAAAGCATGGGAGAATAGCAAGGGGGAACTTAAAGGACAGGGAGAGAGGAAAAACACTTGAAAAAACAGTGTAACTAAATAATCAGAATGACAACAAAATGGCTGCTGCCTTGAAAATAGGTAACTTAACATAATTTCATTAAAAAATTTTAAGTTACAGCCCTGATAATATTCTGTCACACATTCTTTTCCTCTCCTCCTTTTCTATCCTCCTTAGAATCACCATTTCACTAATATTTATGTGTCTGGCATCATTTAAACTGAGATTTAAAAGCACAAAGATCAGTCAGATGTTAACTGATGAAGGGCCAAACTTAGAATGATTAATGGCGCCAATTTCGGAACGTCCTTGACACTGCGCATGCGCAGTAGGGGCGAAGTGTGGAGGGCCTTTCTGGACATGTTTTCTTTAGTTTTAGATGCAAATTTTGGGGATTGGGGGGCAAAATTTGTGTTTGGCCCTATATTTTAAGAGTTAGCACCAGCTATGTCTGGGTCATTGGTACAGTATAAAAATATAATTTAGCACTCAACCAGTTAACAGACACACTATATAAAAGGTGTCCAGCCAATTTCGGTATTTTGTGTTCAAGCTCTGGGTATTTTGTTACAAACTAAAAATGAATGAAGAAGGCAGTCAAAAGGTGGTAAGTTTGCGTAATTTAAATTCAACAAACATCCTGTGATTGTTACCTTAACATATTTACAACAAGAGGCCCAGGGGGAAGGGGGGGGGGGGGGGTCTGAGGGTGCTCACCTGACATGGTAGCCTAAATATAAAACCCCCAGGAAATTGATTTCAACAAGTTGCATCTGCCACCTCCTTAGAAAAGCTTATACCAAATATCCAAAGATTCAGACCAGCGGATCTAAAAAAAAAAATTTTTAAAGAATATTCCTCATATTGAACTAAGTTATAATTCAGGCTCCAATAGGAAGCCCAAACATGAACCCAGGGACTTGGCTTGAACAAACCTGAATTTCACCTCCAGTGGGATGCCGTTTTCCAAATATCAAAAGATTCTGACTGGTGGATGTGAATAAGAAAATTTTTGAAGAATATTCCTCATATTGAACTAAGTTATAATTCAGGCTCCCACAGGGAGCCCAAATATCAACCCAGGGACTTGGCTTGAACAAACTTGAATCTCACCCCCCTAAGGATGCTGCATGCCAAATATCAAAACATTCCGACTGCTGAATCTGAAGAAGAAGATTTTTAAAGAAAAATTCCTCATATTGAACTAAGTTATAATTCGGGCTCCCACAGGGATTTGGCTTCAACAAACTTGAATCTCACCCCCCTAAGGAAGCTACATACCAAATATCAAAACATTCTGACCGCTGGATCTGAAGAAGATTTTTTAAGAAAATTCCTCATTTTGAACTAAATTATAATTCGGGCTCCCACAGTGAGACCAAATATGAACCCAGGGACATGGCTTGAACAAACTTGAATCTCACCCCACTAAGGATGCTGCATGCCAAATATCAAAACATTCTGACTGCTGGATCTGAAGAAGAAGATTTTTTTAGAAAATTCCTTATTTTGAACTAAGTTATAATTCAGGCTCCCACAGTGAGACCAAATATGAACCCAGGGACTTGGCTTGAACAAACTTGAATCTCACCCCACTAAGGATGCTACATACCAAATATCAAAAGATTCTTATTGGTAGATCTGAAGAAGAAGATTTTTAAAGAATATTCCTCATACTGCACTAATTTAAACATTTGGGCTCCCAAAGAGAGCCCAAATATGGACCCAGGGAATTGATTTCAATAAACAAGTGAAACAATCTTCCAAAGATGTTATATGTGAAATTTGACAGCTTTTAGAGCAGTGGTTTGGGAGAAAAGTAGTGTTAAATGTTTTTCCCATTACCCACGGTGTTAAAAAATGCTGACTCAGCACTTTTTCAAAGTCCCCAAAAAGTAACCCATGATAAAACTGATAGCAATTTTTTTTTAACCATTCCATTCTGTTGGTCCTAAGAAAGCTTCACATCAAATAAGAATTCTCAGTGCCGTGTAGTTTTGGAGATATGGGCGTATTAATTTTTTCTATTTTTTGCTCTTTGGTTCTCATGGGGCGAGGGGAAAATTATTTTTGGGATAAATTAACTACTTATGTCCCAATAAAACCTCATGTCAAATTAGGTTCAAATCAGCCTCTCGGTTTGGAAAATAGAAATTTTGGGCAGGGCAAAAATTCTTGCCCCTCCCATAACGATGGCAAATATAGCCCCTAGAACTTCTCTTGAACAAATCTGGGTCTACACCTCAAAAGGAAGCTGCACACCTAATATCAAGTCTCTGCTACTGCTGATTCATGAGAAGAAGATTTTTTAAGATTTAGGCTCACTTTTTTAGCGTGGCCCTACCAAGGGGTGCGTCAACTTGATTTGAACAAACTTGAATTGACATATGATAGGGAACATGCACAGCAAATTTTGTTGTGGTCCAGCAGTTCGTGAGAAGAAGTCGATAATGTAAAGTTAACGACGGACGACAGATGGAAAGTGATCAGTAAAGCTCCCCTTCAGCTTCGATCAGGTGAGCTAAAAACATATTGTATTATTGCTGTGAAAAAGAAAAGTTTACTTGTCCCAGGTGTTCAGGGATGATGCGGATATCAGCATGCAGCTTCTACAAAAAAGTAGTTTTTTTCATATTTTACATCAATACTAAGGAAACAAATGTTATAAACAAGTGTCTATTACACAGAATAATGTTAGTGCATGTACGTTGTTTCACTGATGAAACATACAATCGTTGAAGACAAGTGCACCACTGACGTGCAGCACGCCTTAGTACATAGTACTACCATGCCCCCAATACATAACTTATTACTATGGACCTACACAAGCTATAAATCTGAAAATTATACTTGGCCTTCACTTGTTAACTATAAAAAAAACTAAAATTTCAAGTCCTTCAGCCAAAGGGACACAATAATATGTAGAATTAAAAAACAAGAGGCTCTAAAGAGCCTATAATCGCTCACCTGGCAGAACAGAAGATGAAAATGTGATTTCCCATAGAATTTCTAGAACTATATGCCTCATGTGCAGCCATGTTTGCAACCTGATCAACATTAAATGAGGATCGTTGGTAGAGGGTGTCCAAGTCATCAATCATCTGAAGTTTCAAAACATTTGGCCTTGTGGTTTTAAAGAAGATTTTTGAAAATCCACCAATCAGAATCAAAGAAAACCTCTGGCGGCAATGTTTTTCATCCAGCAGGAACAAAATGAGGATCATTTGTAGAGGACCTCCCACAGATCATTCCTGTGAAGTGTGGTTCTCAACGGCTCAGAAGTTCCAGAGAAGAAGCTGAAAATGTGATTTCCCATAGGGTTTCTAAGGTAACTATAAGCTGTAATTGTGGGCATGTTTGCAAACAGATAAACACTAAATGAGGATCGGTAGTAGAGGGTGGCCCAGTCATCAACCATGTGAAGTTTCAAAACATTTGGCCTTGTAGTTTCAGAGGAGAAGATGTTTGAAAATCCACAAAACAGAATCAAAGAATGTCTCTGGTGGCCATGTTTTTTCATCCAAGGGTAACAAAATGAGGATTGTTTGTAGAGGACCTGCCATAGACCATTCTGGCTAAGTTTGGTTCACATCGGCACCGTAGTTCCTGATAAGATGAAAATGTAATTTCCCATACAGTTTCTATGGTAAATATAAGCTGCAATTGTGGCCATGTTTGCAACCCGATCAACATTAATAGGAATCAAATTTTTTTTCTGTATGTAGTCACTCTGAATCCATCAAAATGCATTTTGGAGGAAAGAAAAAAAATGCCTAATTGGCACCAGGGAGAGGGCGGTATTATAGGAGTCAATTTTTATTTTTTCGAATGTATTCACTATAAATCCTTTAAAATGCATTTTTGCCTAATTGGTGGGTGGGGGAGGGGAGGGGGAGAGGATTGCAGGGGTTGGGGGGGGGATCAGGGCAATAATGCCAACAATTTTCTTTGGATAATGGTGGTCATTGAACTTGAGGTAGACATTGTTCCCAAAGAGTTATATACAAAAAAACAGACATGTGGTTACTTGACATCAACATTGTTGCTTTTGAGACGCATACAAAAAAGAATTGAAATCTGTTAACTATGGTTCAAGTTATGCCATACAAAGTTTGGATGGACAGACGGAGCTCTACACTATATCCCTCCCTTATGGGGGGATAAAAAGGAACAAAGTATGTGGAAGAAGCCCAATTTCAAATTTAAAGAAACTAAGCTCGAAAACCATTTGAAAAGGGTTAAAATAATTACAATATTATTTGAAACCACTGTGTACAGTTCAGTAGACCTTGCCCCAAATGAAAAACATAGACGTTGTAACACAGTGTTTGAAGAATTAAAAGTACAACCTTGAAAAGCAGAACTTTAATTTAAAACTTTAAGCTGGGAATACTAAGTAAAACTGACAGCAAAAAAGGGTTAAATAGTTCCTAAAACTGAAAAAAGAAATCATTCATGTAAATGCAATCATTAAGTTGTATTGAGCATGCATGAATTAAAGTAACAAAGTATGTGGTAAAAGCCTAATTTCAAATACAAAGAAACTAAGTCTGTAGGCATCTTTAAAAGGGGTTAAAATCATGCCAATATTAATGAAAGTTAAAAAATTTATAGTAATTTATATATTTTTTATACTTACCAATGACCCAGACTTAGCAGGTGCTAAACTCCTTAATTTTTGTGTCGTATCATTTGCTTATATGGCATGAAACCCTCTACTTGTTGAAAAAAAATTCTCATTCTGACATTGAATGGACAACGTCAGATGGGGGTAATTTTCCATGGCTCCCAAAGTCTCCCCCCCCCCTCCCCCACCCCCACATCCAAACAATATGTTTTCTGCTTATCGTATTATTGCTAATATGGCGAGAAACCCTCGCTCTATTTGATTAAGAAATTTTTTTTCATTCTGACATTGAATGGTCAACGTCAGGTGGGGGCAATTTTCCCTGGCTACAAAAATCCCCCCCCCCCCCCCCTCCCCCCACAAAAACTAATATTTTTGTTCTACATCGCACTATTGCGAATATGATGAGAAACCGTCTATTTGACAAAGAAATTTTTTTCTCGTTCTGACATGAATGGCTGGTGTCAGTTGGGGGGTAATTTTTCCCAGCTATAAAAATCTCCCCCCCCCACCCCCACCCCTGACATCCAAACAATATGTTTGTTCTGTGTCATATTATTGCTAATATGGCAAGCATAGCTCTATTTAATGAAGAAATTTTTTTTCATTCTGACATTGAATGGCCAACGTTGGGTGGGGGGCAATTTTCCCTGGCTACAAAAATCGCCCCCCCACATTCAACCAATATTTTTGTTCTTCGTCATATTATTTCAAATATGATGAGAAACCCTGTTTGACAGAGGCTTTTTTTTCATTGACATTGAATGGCCAAAGTCAGGTGGGGGGCAGTTTTCCCCAGCCCCAAAATCTCTCCCCTCTCCCCCCTTTATATTTAAAAAATATTTGTCTTCCATGTTGTATTACTGCCAATATGGCAAGAAAACCTCTAACAAATTTTCAAAAAAATTGACAATGGTTATTGTCAGGTGATGGGGGGGGGGGGGGGGGGGGTGAATTTCCCCAGCTACCGAAATCTTCACACCCCTCCCAATTCTTAAAAAAAAAAAAAATTTGTAGGTCAGGCTTAAAAAATAAAAAATCTGTTTCTCAGGCCCTCCCGCATGGTCCTTTTGGCTGCCGCATGCTCTCTTTTTATAACCAATTTAAACTTAAAAAAAATAAAAATTAAACGGTTTATGTCTGATATTTTACCCAAGTTAAAAAAATTGATGAATTTATCCCTTGAGTGCAAGAAGGTTTTGCAATGCTTTAGCATTGCAAAGCCTTCTTGCACTCAAGGGATGAAATTCACCACCATCCATGCTATTTTGTAGATTATGAGGCCTAAAACTTGAACCAAGAACATGAACTTTTGATGGCAAAGAAGAAATTACTGAAATAAAAAATAAAATAAAAAACCGCTCGCCCGCATGCAATTTCACAAATAATGGCCTGAGAAACAGAAGATCTACTTTGTGTGGCCTCATACTCTTTGCTTATATGGTGCAAAAACCTATCTTTGACTGATATTTTTTTTTCTTCTAACTTTGATGTGGACAACATAAGGTGGGCCCCCACCTGACAATGTCAAAGTTGAAAAAAAAAGAATTATCACTCAGATAGGTCAGAGTCACTGCCGGAACAGAAAGCCTGCATAACGATAGTTGCAACTGTTTAGTGGACGACATTCTGGGCAACAGATAACGGACATAAACAATGCAGGTCACCAGAAATGGACTCAATATTTCTAAGATAAAAATTTGTGAACGTGGAAGGCTGAGACCAATATGCAGCCTTCATCAAATCGGTAATAGCAACACTATTAACATAAGCCCAAGATGCAGACAGCGCTATTACTTCATGCGCCTAAATCTTAAGCACAGACTGCTGAGATGAAGATAATTTATCATAAGCAGTACGGATAGTTAATTGAATCCACCTTGCAATAGAATGGACCGTAATGTCCTTTCTATTAGGCAGCTAAGACTGAAAGAAACGCTTACGTTCCTTTCTGATAAACTCAGATCTACATAGTAAATATGCATAGCTCTGACTGGACAAAGCAAAGGCCTATGACTGTCTGGAGACAGAAGAGCCTAAACAATAGGTTCAGGGTACTTAATAGGAGCCTGATTGTTAGCCAAATATCTAACATTAGTAGTCAATGTAATAGTATTACCAGAACTACGATAGTGAGAATCATCAACAGATAGAGCATGAAGCTCACTAACTCTTCTAGCAGAAGTAAGGCTTCCACGTTTAGACAAAATTGTAAACGTTTAAACGACTGTCTGTAAACGAAACGGAAACATTTACACGTACTAACAGTAACAATGCAAGTAGTCAATATTTGATAGAAGTGTGTAATAATACACAGTAAGTTCATCATATCTTTGCGTACAGGGCATACAATTTATGTTATTGAGACAGCCGATTTACAGTTCGTCCAAAAACGACGTAGACGAACGATCACAGCATGCAGATGCCGATGGCAAAGTCGCTCGGTCTATGGGTGGAGGGGTGGGGGAGGGGTCTGGGGGATTCTCCCCCAGGTAAATTTTGAAATTTATCGGGGTCTCTGAGCTCATTCTGGTGGGTTCGGGATGAAATTCCTTGTGTTTTTTCAAACAGTAATGTTGGAGCGAGTTGCCATGGCACACAATAGTGACATTACCGGACTTGAGAGTGGAATGAAATGTCGCAAAAAATAAACAAAGTCTACAAACCATGCAGGGGAATCCAAATTTTCAAACACGCAAGTGCCAGTCTGTCTGTCAAACTCCATAAATCGATCCTAAGATCATCCCATGTGTGAATAATAAATTAATAATCCATGTCAAGTGAACGAAATCATCGAGAACAATTGTGTATCACTTTGGGAATATACATGTAAATCCGAATAAACTAAAATATCCCACACATGTTTCGAAGGAAACACCAAAGATAAGCATGTGCCATGCGGCTCACGTGACTGTGTCACATATGATATCACATGATTTGAAGATGATTTCGTTCGGGTACTGTGGCGGCAGCGCTAGTCGGAACCAGTACACAGTTTTTCTGAAGCATTACCAAAATATTGCATTGCAAAGTTGGAAATTTTTTTTCCGTGTACACGTTTACCAGAACTGTAAACGTTTAATGCCCATAAACGAAACGTTCACGTTTACACGTGTAAACGTGGAAGCCTTAAGCAGAAGAGAAGGCTAAGAGAAAAGCTGTCTTATAAGATAAGTATTTGAAATCCACTATATCAAGAGGTTCAAATGGCGCTTGTTTTAGCTTCAGAAGAACCCAAGCAAAATTCCACTTAGGAATTAACCTAAGGGTTCTAGGTCTATTTATCGAAAAGTTTTACACTAACTTAGATAAAGAGACATTAGATCCAATCTGTAAGCTATTATGATGAGGATAGGTATCCAATAGCATAGATTTATAACCTTTAATAGTATTTGGCTGCAGTTTGATCTCGTCAAACAAGTAGACCAAAAAATTAGCAGTGTCTGGAATGGAGGGATCATAAAATCAACAGAATGATCCCTACACCATCGAGAGAAAACCTTCCACTTAGCAGCATAATTTAGCTAACAGGAGGTCCTCCTATAGTTAGAAATTGCGTCCACTGCTCGTCCTGTAAAATGCTTGCCGTGCAAGAAGGACCGCACAACGGAAATACGTGAAGGTTGAGACCTAGCGGGCTGTGATGCAGTGTGCACGATTTCCCCTGTGAAAGAAGGTCCTCCCGTGGAGAAAGCTTCCGCGGAATGTCCCACAACCGACACCTGAGTAGATTTATCCATGGTCTCTGGGGTGACAGAGATGCTACCAATAGGATCTTGCAGTGAGATTGCTTGATTTTAGCAATATCAGCTGAATCAACGGAGCTGGAGGATAAGCGTATCCTATCATTCCGTCCCAAGAGATCGAGAGGGTGTCTACTGCAAACGCTTGAGGATCTGGGCATGACGACACATACAACTGCAACTGATTGTTGAGATGCGTCGCAAATAAATCTATCATAGGACGATCCCATAGGTAGCAAATCTGATTTAATACTCGTTTGTTGAGAGTCCATTCTGACGGCAACATACGACCTTTCCGAGAAAGGGAGTCCGCTAGAACGTTCAGACGACCCGGAATATGACGGACCAATAGAAGAACTTGATGCTCTAGGACAAACAGAAGGATTCTTTCCATTGGATTGAAAAACGGAATGGAATGAGTGCCTCCCTGGTTCCGAATATACGCTACTACTGTCGAATTTCTAACTATAGGAGGACCTCCTGTTAGCTAAATTATGCTGCTAAGTGGAAGGTTTTCTCTCGATGGTGTAGGGATCATTCTGTTGGTTTTATGATCCCTCCATTCCAGACACTGCTAATTCTAGATCTCTCGCTGTTACTACATCTGAGTGAAGACAAAAGCGAGCGTAACAACTGACTAATATCACTCTGGTTAAGAGACCAGCGTGGACTTCGAGTTAACAGAGGTTTTCCCTTGAAGGACAGTTTTAGACCTTCGAAAATAACCCCTTGCACCTATGGGTCATCAGTAATTGACAACCAATTGGTTAAGAATCTCGACAGCCTTCCACCCACTGGAACGCAATAGAGGTTTAGACCATCACCTCCTGGCCCTGCGAGGGTTGCGGAGGAGAAACCACGACCTGCACCTCGCCCAGTCAACCTAGGGGTGTCTGACCGGTTATCTCGGCCAGCATTACGACCCCTATCTGAGTCGCTACTTTCACAGTCTCCGGAGTAAGACGTAGAGGCTATCTTAGATCCTCTATAGGAACTTCCTTTGGGCGTATTCGCCCCCGAAGTGCCTGCCTTACTCCTCCCTGCTGAGTCCGACTTTTTCAAAGCGGATTTAAAAGCAGAGAATCCAAAGCTTTCTTAGTAATCTGATTATAGATTGTAGAAAGCTTACCGTCGAAGAGAAGCTCTCCTGAGACCGGAGCGACTGGAAGAGAGTTTTTCACCTTACTATCCACTCTTGTGGATGCAGTCAGGGCAGCATCACGTCTGACTAACTCCATATTGCCACTGAAAGGGCGGAGTTATACGTAGAAAATGCTATGGCCCTCGAAAGAACTCTCAAGGAAGTTTTGAACATCCTGGAATTCTTTCCTTCAAGATGTAATGATAACGCTCTGGTAAGGTGATCTGCGTAAGATAATGCGTCTAAACTGATTTTTCTGTTAGACAAGATAGTCGTCACCAGCGTACTGGATAAATCGACATAGACACCGGCAATGACAATTCCAAGTCGTCTGCCTGGTCGTCTAAATGCAGAGGAACTCTCGGCACGCCCTGTCCTGCCGTTTCAAATCTATTTCTATGATTGATGAAAGGCAGCTGTAGAGCATGAGATGATAAGAAACCTGATTTGCCAGTCTTAAAGGCTAGCTTGAATATAGTGTCATTAAGAAGTACAAATGTCCGTGACATTTCTGGACTGGACCGGAAAGTCAGACTCAATGTCCCTATTCCGGCTGAATAAATCTGTGTCCAGTGACGCTTTCAGTTTCTTATCAGGTAACGCAGTATTTTGGTCCGGAGAAACAACTTCTAAAAGGTGTTGCCGGATGAAATCAACAGCCACCTTAAGTTGTTCGGAAAGGGAAAATTTCAGCTGCGCTGATTCCCTTTTACCATCCGCCTGGACCACATAAGAATCTCGGTCGTCCCTTTCTGACTCTTCAGGGGAGCGAACCGTCCCAGCTTCCTCAGACAGTTTCTTTACTGAAAAAGTTTCTGATGGCTGCTGGGATGGTGCGATGAATTGAGCTATCTGTGATAGCAAGTCCGTCACGGAGGCCTGTGGAGCCGCGGTCTTACATAATTTAGCCGCTGGAAGCTCCTGGGAGGTTAATTCCTGCATACTTCTCATATGCGAACGTCCCAACTGGAAAGACCTCATGTCCTTGGCTAGCAGATGGCATGACCTGGTCGACGTGGACTCCAGGGTCGGCGAAGCAGGCTGGATATCTGCGGTAACATAGCCAAGGTGCGGTCATGTGTGCTGATGTGAGGATGAGGAAGCCAATAGACAAGCCACGTCGGACTGTCTATGCGACGGAGCGTCCCAAGCAGGAAGAGTGGACATATGCTCCGACTAATGAACGTTACATACAACAACAGCTGGGCACAGATGTTGTTGTAAGAGAGAGGGGGGCCTCTCTCGCTCGTGGTCCGGATAGACCTGGACGAGCCAGCTACCGGACTGACTGGCTTCCTCCGTTCCATCCTCCAATCCGTCGTCGCCAGGTGTGCGTGAGCCAAGATTATAGTGCTCGCAACACCCCTTCTCCTCTCCAGGACCACAACAGACAAATACAGCGTCGCAACCATTTCGTGAATGATTGCTTCACCGGGGGAGCTAGTGGGTGACAAGTGACCGTTGATCCTACGTGGGACCTCTTAGGCACTCGCCGCATTCCTTTAAGCACTTTGCCGCTAGCTCATTATTGCGACGATGGAAGCACACTTTTGAAGACATCACGGAAACATCACCCTGTTCTTGTTCCTCTGAAAAAGAGACTGAAAAAACTAGAGTGACCCTGTGGAGAGAGGACTGGCATGGACCTCTCACCACTAACAATATACCATGACACACGTCTCCAACCTTTGTCATCTGAATTGGCACACACTGAGCAAGAATTAGTGCGAGTACACAGACTACAACAAATACAATGAACATGAGAATCAGAGGAAGACTTCCTCGATTTACAACTGAACAATATTCTTTCATTTTGCAAAAATATTAAACAGTCATCGTACTCGCACCAACCCTTGAAAATAAAGATACATAATAATAATAATCTATTACAAACATTTCAAAAATTAATTCAAAAGAAAAAAATATTTTTTCGAAAAATTTCAAGATGAGCCCAAGTTCCCAATGGGAACGATGAGCCCAAATGGATCCCAAAACAGCCTAAGTGTGGACAAAAATTTTTACAACATGTTTAAAAATTAATGTTACACTTACGGACAATATTAATGTATCTGGCTATGAGTAGAATTAATAGAAGACAAGGAATCACTGTCAGGAGTAACCGTTGTCAACATAAAAAAAAGTGAATAAAAACTGGAAACAAGACTCCAGGCACTGAAAATATGGCCCGAAATCAGTAAACAATTTTAACACTATCCGATGTAAAACAGAGGCTTCCTGAGAAGAAACTGCAGTACATCGGATGGTGAATGCATGACTGAAATGCCTAATCACCCTAGGGTGAGGACGTAAACATTCTGTTACCAAGCCAAAACTCCCAAGAAATTTCAGTAAAAAAATTACAAAAGTTAAAAAATTTATAGTAATTTATATATTTTTTATACTTACCAATGACCCAGACATAGCTGGTGCTAACTCTTAAAATATAGGGCCAAACACAAATTTTGCCCCCCAATCCCCAAAATTTGCATCTAAAACTAAAGAAAACATGTCCTGAAAGGCCCTCCACACCTCGCCCCCACTGCGCATGCGCAGTGTCAAGGACGTTCCGAAATTGGCGCCATTTATCATTCTAATAACCAGTGCCTGGTAAGCGCTATGTACTCAGCGGGGAGGCAAGAGTTCCCAACTCCTGGGAGGGCCATCCCCGTCTGGGTCATTGGTAAGTATAAAAAATATATAAATTACTATAAATTTTTTAACATTTTTATACTGTACCAATGACCCAGACATAGCTGAATAGTAAAAAGGCTGGAGGGCCAAGGACATAGAGCAAAATGGAATACGCTCAATAAAATAAAATAGAGTCATCCCCAGTAGGGGAAAGAAGTAATAGGCCTTACATGTATCTTTCTTATTTATGATAAATTAGAAAGATACAACACCTTCCAAAAATTGAGCTTCATACATCCATGTACTCTATTAATATCCAATAATCCTTATACTAATAATTTTTAAAGTAAGCCAATAATAAAGTAAGTCTAGAGAATAGAGACTCTTATACTCCTAAAAGTGTGTGAGAATTGCATAATCATGTCCGTTGACATATGCAATATTCAAAAGCTATACTTTAAAAACTAAGACTTGAATGAATTTTATAAACTTAAACTTCTCACTAAACAACCATCCCAATAACAGCTCAGAATTACTAACTCCGGAGGAGGTATCCCCTTGTTTTCATAGTAAAAAACAGGTGACCCAAGGGAACACCCTCCCCCCCCCCCCCCTTTTTCTTGCCCTGGGTCAAATAGCCCAGAGCGAAGAGGGCAGCCGAACGGAGACACTGCCGAAACAGACAGCCTACCTAGCTATAGTAGCAACTGTTAAGTGAATGACATTCTGAGCAGTAGAGAATAGACCTAACAATAGAGGCCTCCAGAAATGGACTCGATATTTCTGAGATAAAATTCATGAATGGATGGCTGAGCGCAATGAGCAGCCTTCAAAAATCTATAATAGCAACACTATTAATGTAAGCCCAAGAAGTAGAAGAACTCTTACTTCATGAGCCGAAATCTTAAGCACAACTGCTAAGCCAATGATATACCATAAGCAGTACGCTAGTTAATAGAATCCATTAACAATAAAATGGAGCGTAACGTCCTTCTACTAGACATCAAAGACAGAAGAAGCTTACGCCCTTGTAATAAACAGATATCTGTTTATAAATACATAAACTGTACCCGGAAAGAGTAAAGGCCTATGCCCATACGAAGACGGAAGGACCTTAAAATAATAGGTTCCAGATAATAGGAGCCTAACTCTTATGCAACAATCCAACCTAAATAGTAACGGAAGTATTGATTCCGAAACTATGAAAGTGAAAATCATCCATCGATAGTGCATGAAACTCACTGACTCTACAGTAAAAGAGAAACCAACAGAATTACTGTCTAAAAGGTCAGAATTTGAAAACTACTGTTTCCAGAGGCTCAAATGATTACTTAGCTAAATAAGAACCGAAGATAAAATCCGTATAGGAATTTAATCTAAAGATTCTAAGTCTATTTATCAAAAAGTTACTAACTGACTTAGATAAAGAGACAAAAGACTCAAATGTAAACTATCGTAGAGTGCATAGGTATGAGGTAACATAAACCTATAACCTAAATAACAACAGGCTGCAGTAGATCTTGTGAAACAAGTATACTAAAAAATAGCAATGAGTAGTATGGAGGGATCAACCATATGAACATAATGATCCCTACACCACGACGGAAGAGCCTCCACTTTAGTCGCATAGAATAGCGAAGAAGAGGATCTCCTATAGTAAGAAATCGCGTCCAAAGCTCGTCCAGTACAGTGCTTACAATGCAATATGGACCACACAACGGAATACATGAAGGTTGCGACCTTGCTGGTTGTGATAAAGATGACACGATTTACCCAGTGAAAAAAGATCCTCACATAGAGGAAGATTTCACGTTAAGATCCACAGTAGACAAGAGAGTAAATTACTCATGATCTCTGTGAAGATAGAGATGCTATCAACAGAAATGTATTGTGGTTGTTTATCTTAGCAATACCTGCTAAAACAACAGCGCCGGAGGATACGCGTATCCTATCATTCCGTCCTATAGATCAATAGAGCGTTAACAGTATTAGCTCAGAGATCTGGACAAGCCAACACATACGTCTGCAATAGATTAGCAAGCTGTGTCATAAATAAAACATCATTGGGCGCTCCCATAGATGGCAAATCTGATTAATACTTGTTTGTTGAGAGTCCATTCTGACAGCAACAAGCGACCCGTAAGAGAACGGGAGTGCTATAAAACAATCAGACGACCCAGAATATGACGGACCAAAACTGAACTTGGTGTAGTATAACCAACAGACGGATTCTTTCCATTAAATTGAATAACGGAAACAAAAGTGTGCCTCCCTGGTTCCGGAGATACGCCACTACTGTCGAATTAAAGGACAGGAATTTGGGCATGCGTTTCTGAATAATGTTCATGCAATGACATAAAGCAAGCCTAAAAAACATTATTCCGCGGAAGATAAACTGATAGTTAAAAAACTGCGGAACCCAAAGACCCTGGCACTTCGAATCCGTAGGGATCAGTATATATCCCAATCTGTTTGACTGGCAACCGTCATAACAGCCACACTCGGGTCCGGCAACTGCGGCGGCACTCTCTGAGTCAACCACCGAATGTTTGCCCCAGTCTGAATCTCTTGTAACACTAGATAGACAAGAGAATGTATAAATCAAGCAATTCATGGATTGCCGGAAAGTTGCCGTCGAAGAGAAGCTCCTCCGAGAATGAAGCGACTCTGAGAGAGTTCTTAACCTACTATCCACGTGTGGATGTAGCTAGGGCTGCATCACGTCTAACCAACTCCAATTAGCCACTGAAGGGCGGAGTTATACGTGAACAAACTACTGCCCTCAAAAGAAATTACATTGAGAATAATATCCCGTAAATCTTTTCTTGAAGACGTAATGATAACGCCTCAGTAAGGCGGATTACGTATAATAAAGCGTCTAAGTTAAGTCTACTATACATAATGTCGTTCCCAACATTGAAATTGGAAAAGACATAACGGCGAAAAGAATATATGCAGTCTTTAATCACACCGTCTAGACGCATATGAACTCTCGGTATGCCCTGCTCTGCCAAAATAAACTATATGTAAAAAAGATAAAATGGCAGAAATGAGCCACGCGGACAAGAAACTAAACTATCATGCTTAGTAGCAGGCTTGTATATATATATAAATATATAGCGTCGAAAAATAAAACACATGTTGTAATGACAATATTGGACTGCGTCGGTAAGTCAGGGACAAAGTCCCTGTACCGATCGAAAAATCCGAGTCCAATGACGCTATAAGTCTCTTATCCAAGATCGCAGCAATGAAGTCCGAAAAATAATCACTGGAAGAAATGCCAGAAGATATGAAAGGCATCTTCCGATACTACTAAAGGGAAAACTCGAAATTTTTCGAACCCCTTTCGCCATCCTGTCGGACCCTATAAAGCGTTCGGTCGTCCGTAGCTTGATGCAACCGCGGACCGCACCGACCCAGCGCCGTCGGATAATTCCTGATTCGACCGAGAAACCGTCAATTGCTGGGATGCTGCGAAACAACTGTGCTAACTCGGATAGCACGTCCGTCACTGAGGCCTGAGGAGCAGCGGTCTTACGATGCATTGCCGCAGGAAGCTCCGAGATCGTTACCCCGTGCATACTTCCAATATGCGAGCGAACGGAGTGTATAGGCCTCGTGTCCCTTGGCTACCGGATGGCGCGACCTATTCGCTGTGGAATCACTGAATGCCGAAACTGATCGGATACTCGAGGTCACGTAGCCAATGTGCGGTCGTGTGCCCTGCTGTGAGGATGAGGAAGCATTAAAGACAGTCTCTCGGACTGTCAATATAACGGAGCGTCCCGAGCAACGGACATATGCTCCGAATGTAAAATATCTGAACCACAACATGCGGTCCCCTATGTTGTTGGCTTCCTCCGATCTGTCCTCAATCTGCCGTCACTGGGTGAGTACTAAAGTAATTAAAGTGCTCGCATCACCCAAATCTCCTTCCTAGACCGCAACGGACGAACCCGGGAGCCGAACCATTCGATGAATGTACGCTACACCGGGTGAGCTAGCGAATGTCACTCCGTAAGCGATAGACATATTCCATGAGCACTTATTGCCACTAACTCTTCATTAACTATGACGACAGAGGCACACTTTTGAAAGACATCTCCATAACTCTTCGAACAAGAAACCAGAAATGCTTGGATAGCAAGCATAAAATAATAATATATATAGCGTCGTTCAATAATTCGAAAGTTTGTGTGACATTATTGGACTATGTCGGAACTGAGGGACGATGTCCCTGAACCGATCCAAAAATTTCTAAGTCCACCGACGCTATCAGTTTCTTATCCGGCATCGCAGCATATGTTGTTCCGAAAGGGAAAGCTTGAAATCCACCGAATCCCTTTCGGTATCCCATCGGACCGGATGAAACTTTCGGACGTCCGTACCCGCTTCCGCGGAGCGTCCCGACCCAGCATCGTCGGATAAAATATATGCGACAGATTCAGTTGATGCTGGGATGCTGCGATAAACTGTGCTATTAAGGAAGCACATCCGTTCCCGAGGCCTGTGCAGTAGCGGACTTACGATGCATTGCCGCTGGAAGCTCCGTGTACGTCGACTCCCGCACACTTCCTATGCGAACGTCCGGAGTCAGCAGGCCTCGAGTCCCCGGCTACCGACCCAGCGCTGTCGGATAATTCTCGATCCGACACCGTTTCTGTCGGCTGCTGGGATGCTGCGATAAGCTGTGCTATGTGCACAAGAATGTCCGGCGTCGAGACCTGCGGAGGCGCAGTCTATCGCTGCTTCGCCGAGGGCAGCTCCGCATCAGATGGCTCCCGCATACTTTTCCTATGCGAACGTCCGGAGTCCATCGGTCTCGAATCCCTGGCTGCCGGATGGTGTGACCTGGTCGCCGAAGAATCCTTGATTGGCGAAGCTGGTAATATATCGGCGGTCACGCAGCCAAGGTGCGGTCGTGTGCGCTGACGAGAAGAGGAAGCCTTAGCAGTCTCAGCGGACTGCCTATACAACGGAGCGTCCCGAGCGACGGACGTATGCTCCGCTAACTACACATTTGTACCACAACATCTGGGGCCAGATGTTGTTGAACGAGAGAGGGGCCTCTCTCGCTTGCCGTCCGGATGGACCGGAACGAGCTATGAACCGGACTAAAAGGCTTCCTCCGTTCTCCCTCCGATCCGCCGTCACTGGGTGTGCATTAAGTTAATTTTATAGTGCTCGCATCACCCCAAAATTCCTTCTAGACCGCAACGGACGAACCCGGCTGCCGAACCATTCGGTGAATGGACGCTACACCGGGCGAGCTAGCGGACGTCAAAGGCCGTCGAACCTACTAGGGTCCTCTTAGGCAATTGGCGTATTACATGAGCACTTTTCCGCTAGCCCTTCATTAATTGTGACGACGGAGGCACACTGTTGGAAGACATCACAGATACATCACCCTAATCTTGATCGTCTGAAATAGAAATTGATAAAGTAGAGTGACCCTGCGGGGAAAGGACCGGAGTGTCCAAATCCCCAACAACATACCGTGACATACGCTTCCCATATTGTCATCGAAATCATACGATACAGAACAGGAGTTAATGCGAGTACACTGACCACATATAGAATGATAATAAGGTCAGAGGAAGACTTCCTCTTAAAGCAATTGATCAATATCCTTTCAATGTGAAAAGAAAACAAGTCCTGGTACTCGCACTAACCCCTGGCAATCAAAATACATAATAATAATATGATCCATTAATATAGAAAAAATAATTGAAATCAAAATATTTTGAAAAAATATTTTTTCAGAACAGCCCAAGTTTCTGAAAAGTAACGTTGAGCCCCAATGGATCCCAAGCCTAAGTGTGGACAAAAATTTTAAAAATATTTTAAACAATTTATTCAACACTTACGAACAATAATAATGTATCTAGTTATGATTAAAATAACATAAAGATATTATTATTTAGAAATCCCCCCCTCACACAGAGGGCTGTTGTAAATGTAAACAATGAGTGTAAAAACACTAAAATAAGACTCCAGGCACCCAGGCCCGAAATCAGTTACCAAAAATACACCATCTGATGCAAAACAGAGACTTCCAGGGAAGAAACTGCAGAACATCAGATGGTAGATGCAGAACACAACGCCTAACCACCCGTAGGTGAAGACGTAAACATGGGGAAAGAACAGAATTCATTCTGTTATACAGCTAAAACTCCCAAGAAATTTTAGTAATAATAATTACAAAAACTATGCCAAAAGCATGGGAGAATAGCAAGGGGGAACTTAAAGGACAGGGAGAGAGGAAAAACACTTGAAAAAACAGTGTAACTAAATAATCAGAATGACAACAAAATGGCTGCTGCCTTGAAAATAGGTAACTTAACATAATTTCATTAAAAAATTTTAAGTTACAGCCCTGATAATATTCTGTCACACATTCTTTTCCTCTCCTCCTTTTCTATCCTCCTTAGAATCACCATTTCACTAATATTTATGTGTCTGGCATCATTTAAACTGAGATTTAAAAGCACAAAGATCAGTCAGATGTTAACTGATGAAGGGCCAAACTTAGAATGATAAATGGCGCCAATTTCGGAACGTCCTTGACACTGCGCATGCGCAGTGGGGGCGAGGTGTGGAGGGCCTTTCAGGACATGTTTTCTTTAGTTTTAGATGCAAATTTTGGGGATTGGGGGGCAAAATTTGTGTTTGGCCCTATATTTTAAGAGTTAGCACCAGCTATGTCTGGGTCATTGGTACAGTATAAAAATATTATGCCAAAAGCATGGGAGAATAGCAAGGGGTGTACATCGGATGGTAGATGCATGATTGAAATGCCTAACCACCCTAGGGTGAGGAGGTAAACATTCTGTTATCAAGCCAAAACTCCCAAGAAATTTCAGTAAAAAAATGACAAAAATTATGCCAAAAGCATGGGAGAATAGCAAGGGGGGTATAAAGTAAAGAGAGACAGGGAACTCTGAACAAACTGTGGAAATTTCGTAACAAGAATGTAAACATCAGGTCTATGCCCCGAAATTAGGGAACATGAAATAATTTTGCATAAAAATTATAAGTCACAGCCCTGAACACATCCTTCCACTGTTTCTTCCTCTCATCCTCTTATTTCATCCTTCGAGCCACCATATCAGTGAGATGTTACTGATTGAAGGGCCAAACAAAGAATGAGAATTTGGCTCCAATTTCGGTACTTCCTGGACAGTGCGCATGCACGGTGGACAGAAGTATGGAGGACCACATAGAACATCTATTTTTGGATTTTGATGCAAATTTTGGGGATTGGGGGGGGGGGGGGGGGAATTTGTGTTTGGCCCTAGAATTTAAGAGTTAGCACCAGCTAAGTCTGGGTCATTGGTACAGTATAAAAATATTGATTTTTTTCAACTGCTCAATTTACAAATTATGTGGGCAGATGTGGGAGATTCGTTCGGTAAAGGGTTAAGCAGGATATAGTAAACTTACTCTGAGTAGCCTGAACAAAGTAAGTCTGAAAACCCATTGGTGGAAGACTAGCTGGAAACAAAATTTCATACTGTGCCAAAGATTTTCTCTCAGGTATTTCTTTTGTTCTGTTAGTAATTGGTAACACCTGTAATTTGAATACATTCATATTTATATTTGCTGAAAACCTGAACAACATCTAATGAAATATTGATTATAATCTATTCATTTCAGCATAGAATTTCTTATGAAGGGACTAGAATCTCTTGCTAAGTTACTTCAAGACCTCTAAGGCTAATAAAAAATAATTAATTTTTTTCTCACGACATTTTTTATGACTAGGAATGGGAAGCATTATTTTTTAACCCTTTACCCAACGTAACGGCCAAAACCGGCCAGCGCTACTCTAAAAAATCGCCAATTAATTTTCATTGTTTTTTCATTATTTGTCTCAATAACATAGGTTATGACCCCTCGTTGGAACGAGCTCGTCGAGCTCGTTCCAACGAGGGGTCATAACCTATGTTTTTGAGACAAAAAATGAAAAAAATGAGTTATTCAGGATTTTATTTTGCAAGTGTCGTCTGCTTTTCATGTTAGATAAAGGGTTAATACACAGTTCAGAAAATAGTGGAAATTGTCTCAAAAATGTAACTTGTTGCACTCTGATGCCAAAACCCATGTTTTCTGCAGCAAAACTTCCTCACAAAAAAGCTGGAATTGGTTAAATTTCAGTCCTTCAAGTGCAAAATAGTATCAGTATCAAAGAGATTTCTGTCAACTGGTATAATGTAATGCTGAAACAGTTAGCCAGTTAGTCAATGTTGGACGAGAGGCTCTTGAACAATGGGGCATATAATAACTTCTTACCACACCACTTTCATGACTCACAACATATTTCCACCATAAATTTCATTGCGAGGAATAGGTAAATGTAAACATGGAACAGACTTTTGTCTTAGAAGTGAACAGAAAAAGATACTTAAAAAATTAGGATTACATATTCACCTGATGATCATATCAAATTCAAGCCACTCACGGTAAGAGGCTCTTTGCTAATATAGTTAACTAATAACTATTGCTAATATACAGTTAAAACTAGAAAACGCTAGTCAGTTAATGCTCTATCTAGTGCAGACTAGTCAAGTAAACCTCGTTAAACATGCAATACCTTCTGTGCTATGTAACATAGAATGTAGTGTGTTATTCACGAGGTCGTTAACTTTGATCTTCGAAACATATTATTAAGAAAAGAAATGTGTTGTAACTGGACTAGAACATCCTTCGATATCATTT
Source organism: Pictodentalium vernedei (assembly GCA_031216915.1). Classification (NCBI taxonomy): domain Eukaryota; kingdom Metazoa; phylum Mollusca; class Scaphopoda; order Dentaliida; family Dentaliidae; genus Pictodentalium; species Pictodentalium vernedei. The sequence goes on from CM062297.1 coordinate 165,990,522, forward strand.
TGAATCAGGTTTGCCTGGTAAATTAGTGGTGACAATGAAAGAAAATACGCCGAAAAAATTGTAGAAATGACCAGTTTTAATTTTCACAAGAATCACGGACAGTGAAATCAAAGTAGGTGCCAAACCAGATAATCGTCTTTTAAAATGATTTATATGGTGCTATTGTTGAACGCGAGGGCGAAATTTGTGTGAGATGTGTATGTACGAACAACATAGCAGGTGATCGTTTTGAAAAAGCCTAATAAAAAATGTTTTGCCACCAACATTTTATCAATTAATATCTGTGACTTCGTTCGACTTGGAAAACATGTATAAATTTGTTAGTAAAATCACCACAAAAAATCCAAATACCGATAATACCACTCAGTCTCCAACTGAATTTTCAAGGAGCAAATCACAGTAAATTTTCAAGATCATTTAAAACCGTATCATACCTTTTTGAGGCCCTTGTTCATATTACTAGCTACGCCCAATTATCACAAGCAGTGGGGCCGCGACTCACTATTCAGTATGATATCAATCGCCCAGAGCGTCCCCTGGCCAAATCGTCCCCCATAGTTTTGATCCGAACTGTCCACGCTATTTAGCCCAAACCGACCTTCAGCACCATACCGTAAGGCTGGCGAACAATTTCACCCCACCTGTCCCAAAGTCAAACAGTCCCCTGAATATTTCGACTGGCACCCCCTCAACACTCGCCACAAGATTTTGAAATCATGACTGAGTGGTCACAAGTTGGGTTTCTGAGGCAATCAATGGGGGGGGGGTTCTTGTTTTGGCAAATGGAGCACGTGTTTGTATTAGAACTCAGAAATACTGACTTGGAGGAGGCATTCCCTTGCTTTTCACTATAAAGCAGGTGACCTAAGGGAACACCCCCCCCCCCCCCCCTTCCCCTTGCCCTAGGTCAAATAGCCCAGCAGAGCAAAGAGGGCAGCCGGACGGAGTCGCTGCCGGAACAGAAAGCCTGCATAACTATAGTTGCAACTGTTTAGTGGACGACATTCTGAGCAACAGATAACGGACCTAAACAATGCAGGTCTCCAGAAATGGACTCAATATTTCTGAGATAAAAATTCGTAAATGTGGATGGCTGAGACCAATAAGCAGCCTTCATTAAATCTGTAATAGCAACACTATTAGCATAAGCCCAGGAAGTAGAAAGAGCTCTTACTTCATGAGCGGAAATCTTAAGCACAGACTGCTGAGAAGAAGATAAACTCTCATAAGCAGTACGGATAGTTAAATGAATCCATCTAGCAATAGAATGGACCGAAATGTCCTTTCTATTAGGCATCAAAGACAGAAAGAAACGTTTCCATCCCTTTCTGATAAACTGAGATCTCTGTTTATAGATACGTAACGCTCTAACAGGACAGCAGGGCTTGATTTAATCTGAAAATTTTGAATAGCAATTTACTATTCACCCTGGAAAATTGATTAGCAGTTGATCCAAAAGCACTTGAAACTAATAAATCTTGAATAGCAAATTTCAGAAATTGGAGAGCAAAGTGCTATGCTAATCCAGTTAAATCGAGCCCTGCAGGACAGAGTAAAGGCCTACGCCCGTCTGAAGACGGAAGAGCCTTAATAACAGTAGGTTCCGGATATTTATTAGGAGCCTGATTCTTAGCTAAAAAACCCACATTAGTAGTGAAGGTGATAGTGTTCCCGACACTACGATAGTGAGAATCATCCACCGACAGTGCATGAAGCTCACTGACTCTTCTAGCAGAAGAGAAAGCTAAGAGAAAAGCTGTCTTATAAGATAAGAATTTGAAATCTACTGTCCCAAGAGGTTCAAATGGCTTTTCCTTCAATTTAAGAAGAACCCAAGCTAAATTCCACTTAGGAATTAATCTAAGAGTTCTGGGTCTATTTATCGAAAAGTTTCTAACCAACTTAGATAAAGAGACATTAGATCCAATTTGTAAACTATCATGATGTGCATAGGTATCAGATAACATAGATCTATAACCCTTTATAGTAACAGGCTGCAGTTTGATTTCGTCAAACAAGTATACTAGAAAGTTTGCAATGTCTGGTATAGAGGGATCGAATATATCTACAGAATGATCCCTACACCAACGACGAAAAACCTTCCACTTAGCCGCATAGTTTAGCGAAGAGGAGGTCCTCCTACAGTTAGAAATCGCGTCCACTGCTCGTCCTGTAAAGTGTTTGCCATGCAAGAAGGACCGCACAACGGAAAAACGTGAAGGTTGAGACCTTGCGGGTTGTGATGGAGTTGGTGCGATTTCCCCTGCGAAAGAAGATCCTCCCGTGGAGGAAGCTTTCGCGGTAGGTCCCACAACAGACACCTGAGTAGATTTATCCACGGTCTCTGTGGCGACAGAGATGCTACCAACAGAATCTTGCACTGAGATTGTTTTATCTTTAGCAATACTTGCTGAATCAACGGCGCTGGAGGATACGCATATCCTATCATTCCGACCCAAGGGATCGACAGAGCGTCTACTGCAAATGCTCTTGGATCCGGACACGGAGACACATACGTCTGCAACTGATTGTTGAGATGTGTAGCAAATAAGTCTATCATTGGCCGTTCCCATTGGTAGCAAATCTGATTGAATACTTGTTTGTTGAGAGTCCACTCCGACGGCAACAAGCGACCCTTTCGTGAAAGGGAGTCTGCTAGCACATTCAGACGACCCGGTATGTGACGGACCGAAAGAAGAACGTGATGTTCTAGCGCAAACAGAAGGATTCTTTCCGTTAGATTGAACAACGGAACTGAATGAGTGCCTCCCTGATTCCGTATATACGCCACTACTGTCGTATTGTCGGATAGGATTTGGACATGAGCATTGTGAATAATGTCCATCCAGTGACGTAATGCAAGCCAAATTGACATCATTTCCTTGATGTTTATGTGCTTGCACAGGAATTGTGGATCCCAAAGACCCTGGCATCTCGAATCCGTTGGGATTAATGATGCACCCCAACATGTTTGACTGGCATCCGTCATAATGGTAAAACTCGGATCCGGCAACTGCAGCGGAACTCCCTGAGTTAACCACTGAATGTTTGCCCAAGTCTGAATCTCTTGTTTCACTTGATCTGACAAGAGAACGTCTACGTCGAGCAAATGAATTTTCACACTCCAATTCTGAGTCAAGAAAATTTGAAGAGGACGCGTGCGTAACCGCCCCATCGGAATGAGATCCGCGGCGGCTCCGCACAGACCTATCAGTCTCATAAATTCTCTCGCTGTGACTTTGTCTGCGTGCAGACAATAGCGAGCGTAACAACTGACTAATTTCGCTCTGGTTAACGGCAGACGAACGAGATTGTTGTGCGTCTCAAAGCTCATTCCCAGATGAGTGAATGACTTGGATGGCACCAGATCCGACTTCTCCTCGTTTACTATAAAACCGAGACGTCGGAGCAATAGAAGAAGATTCTGAACATCGTTCTGAAGCGTTAACTCGTTGCCGTACCCCTGAAGAATGTCGTCCACGTAGGCCGACGTTACCGCAGACGAATGAGCTCGGAAATACATCATTACCGAGTTCATTACCCGAGTGAAAGCCCAGGGTGCTAGATTCAATCCGAAGCACATCGCCCGGAATTGATACACCACTCCTAGGACTGCGAAGCGTAGGTACTTTCGGAATGTCGGATGTACCATGACGTGAAAGTACGCATCTTTGAGATCTATGCTTGTTGCATAATCGTTCACCTGAATACTCGCTCTGACCAACCGAATCGTCTCCATATAAAACTTCGGAGCGACGATCAGCTTGTTTATCCAGCTCAAATCTATGACTGGACGGAACGAGCCGTCTGGTTTCGGAACCAGAAACAGATGGCTGTAGAATCCCAGAGATTCCTGGTTTTCTACGACCTCTACCGCATTCTTCATTAAAAGAGACTGCACCTCTGATAACAGAGCGTCTCTTTTCTGCGGATTTGACGGAAGATGAGTCCACTTTGGACTTCGAGTTAATGGAGGCTTTCGTTTGAAGGATATCTTTAGACCTTCCGAAGTCACTCCTCTCACCCAAGGGTCGTCCGTAATCGACGCCCATTCTTGTGAAAAGCTCGACAACCTTCCGCCAACCGGTACGCGATAGAGGTTTAAGCCATCACCTCCTGGACCTGCGAGGCCTGCGGTAGGAGAAACCACGTCCTCCACGACCCGCACCTCGCCCCGTCGACCTCGGGGCGTCCGACCGATTGTCCCGGCCTGAAGGACGTCCCGAACGAGAGTCGCTACCCTGACGGTCTCTCGAATAAGACCAAGAGGACGCACCGGAACCTCTATAGGAACCTCTCTTGGGCGCATTAGACCCAGAAGTGCCTGTCTTATTCTTGTCTGCTGTATCCGACTTCTTAGAAGCAGATTTGAACAACAGAGAATCCGAAGCTTTCTTTGTAATTTTATCATAAATAGCAGAAAGCTTGCCGTCAAAGAGAAGATCTCCTGAGACCGAAGCGACTCTAAGAGAGTTCTTCACCTTAGTATCCACTAGTGTGGATGTAGCTAGGGCTGCGTCACGTCTAACCAACTCCAGATTTGCCACTGAAAGGGCGGAGTTACACGTGGAATAAGCTACTGTCCTTGAAAGAAGTCTTAAAGAGGATTGTATATCCTGAAACTCTTTCCCTTGAAGGCGCAGTGATAACGCCTTAGTAAGGTGATCTGCGTAAGATGCCATCTAAATTGGCTCTGTTAGACGCAATAGCTGTTTCCAACACCACGGTTGGAATAGAAGCCGACGACGGTAATGATAGCTCTAAGTCTTCTGCCTCGTTGTCCATACGCAGAGGAACTCTCGGGATACCCTGTCCTGCCGTATCGAATTTATTCCTTGCATTAATGAAAGGCAGGTTGAGAGTATTAGCGGACAAGAAACCTGCTTTCCCCGTCTTGGAAGCAAGTTTAAATATAGCATCGTTCAATAATTCAAATGTTCTTGCAACATTATTGGACTGCGACGGAAACTCGGGAGCGATGTCCCTGAACCGCTCAAAAAATTCAGAGTCCAATGACGCTATAATCCTCTTGTCCGGAACCGCAGCAGTCTGGCCCGACGGAACAACTTGAGGGAGAAAGTGTCGGATGAAGTCCACGGCAGCTTTATGTTGTTCCGAAAGGGATAGCTCCAAGTCATCCGTATCCCTTTCACCATCCGGTCGGACCTCATGATGTTCCCGGTTGTCCGCCCCCGATGCTTCGGCGGAGCGTACCGACCCAGCGCCGTCGGATAATTCTCGATCCGACACCGTTTCTGTCGGCTGCTGGGATAAGCTGTGTTATCTGCACAAGAATGTCCGGCGTTGAGACCTGCGGAGGTGCAGTCTTTCGCTGCTTCGCCGAGGGCAGCTCCGCATCAGATGGCTCCCGCATACTTTTCCTATGCGAACGTCCGGAGTCCATCGGTCTCGAATCCCTGGCTGCCGGATGGTGTGACCTGGTCGCCGAAGAATCCTTGATTGGCGAAGCTGGTAATATATCGGCGGTCATGCAGCCAAGGTGCGGTCGTGTGCGCTGACGAGAAGAGGAAGCCTTAACAGTCTCCGCGGACTGCTTATACAACGGAGCGTCCCGAGCGACGGACGTATGCTCCGCTAAAGACACATATTGTACCACAACATCTGGTCCCAGATGTTGTTGTACGAGAGAGGGGCCTCTCTCGCTCGCGGCCCGGCTGGACCTGGACGAGCTAGGAACCGGACTCAAAGGCTTCCTCTGTTCTCGCTTACTATCCGCCGTCACTGGGTGTGCATCTATTATGTTTATAGTGCTCGCATCACCCAAAATTTCCTCCTGGACCGCATCGGATGAACCCGGCTGCCGAACCATCCGGTGAATGGACGCTACACCGGGCGAGCTAGCGGACGGCATTTGTCTAATCTCCATGAGCACTTTTGCCGCTAGCTCTGAATTCATTTGTGATGACGGACGCACACTTGTAGAAGATAACATGGAAACATCACCCTGTTCTTGTTCCTCTGAAATAGAAACTGAGAGAGTAGAGTGACCTTGCGGAGAAAGAGCCGGCATAGCCCTTTCTCCAGAAACAACATATCGTGACACACGTTTCCAATGTTTCTCATCCCAATATTCACATATAGGACAGGGATTAATGCGAGAACACTGACTACAATTAATACAATTATCATGAAAGTCAGAGGAAGATTTCTTCCTATTACAATTTGAACAATGTCCCTTCATTGTGAAAGGACAACAACAAGTCCTAGTTACTCGCAAAAACCCCTGACACAAAGATACATAAAAACATGATCCATTAATAAATGAAAAAACAATTGCAAATCAAAATAATTTTGAAAAAATATTTTTTCAGCGAAGCCCAAGTTGCTGAAAAGTAACGTTGAGCCCCGATGGATCCGATGGCAAAGTGTGGTCAAAAATTTTAAATTTATATTAAATAATTAATGAGACACTTACGGATAATATAAATGTATCTCATAGTGAGATAAACTACAGCAAAGGCAAACAGCTCCCCTCAAAAAAGGCTGTTGCCAATGTAAACAAACAGTGTAAAACACCAGAAAACATGACTCCAGGCACTGAAAAAACTGGCCCGGAATCAGTCATCAAAATTACACTCTATCTGATGCAAAACAGAGACTCCCAGGGGAGAATCTGCAGAACACCAGATGGAAGATGCAGAACACAACGTTATACACCCATGGGTGAAAACGTAACTATGGGGAAAATAACAGAAAACATTCTGTAACCAAGCAACCCTCCCAGGAAATTTTAGAAATGAACTTTCACAAAAATATGCCAAAAGCATAGGAGAATTGCAAGGGGGGACTTTAGAAGGCTAGGGGAGAGGAAACACTGAATAAGCAGTGCAACATTTAGCAAGAATGACAACAAGAGGCCCATGCCTCGAAAATAGGCAACTTAACATAATTTCATAAAAAAATTTTAAGTACAGCCCTGATTATTTTTTGTCACTTCTTTTTCCTCTCCTCCTTCTATCCTCCTTAGAATCACATTTTCTCCAAAAATTACGTGTCTGGCATCCTTTAAACTGAGATTTACAAGCACAAAGATCAGTGAGATGTTGACTGATGAAGGGCCAAACAGAGAATGATAATTGGCGCCAATTTCGGGACGTCTGCGTCACTGCGCAGTAGAGGCGTAGTATGGAGGTCCTTTAGGACATGATTTCTTTTTGTTTTGGATGCAAATTTTGGGGATTGGGGGGCAAAATTTGTGTTTGGCCCTGGTTTTGTTAGAGTTAGCACCAGCTAAGTCT